>CATIWJ010084452.1:0-22513 GCA_949640765.1 Croton laevigatus | reverse complement strand
ATAAATTTTCTATAAAATAATTCATTACCTAAGATTTAATATAATTCATTTTCCATTTAATCTAATATTTTTGGTAAACTTAAATTTGATCCTTTAAGTTATTTATGTTATTCAAGAATTATTATTTTTAGGATGTTACAAACATAGATACTATTACTTACCCCACATATAGGGGTGTAAACGAGTCGAGTCGAGCCGAGCAGTGGCATGCTCGAGCTTGGCTCGTTTAATAAACGAGCGTAAAACTAGCGCTCGTGCTCGGCTCGTTTATTAAACGAGCGAGCTCGTTTATTAAACGAGCGAGCTCGTTTATTTGTCGAGCATAAAATTATGCTCATGAGCGGCTCGTTTAAGCTTAATAATAAACGAGGCGCTCGAGCTTGGCTCGTGAGCTCGAATGCTCGTTTATCAATTACTAAAAAAATAATATAAAAATAAATCAAACACAAATTCAAATTACTCAAACATAAATCTATAATGTTCTTAAATTATAATTTAAAACAATACTAATATAACAAAATAAGAACAAGTTCAAATTGAACAACGATAATAAGCACAATAAAAAAAAATCATTACGGTAGTTCAAATTCCACAACGGCATCATCCGCATCCGCATCCGCATCCGCATCCTATCAAATATAAGAAAAACTATATATTAAATTGGAGAATACATATAATTATGTAAAAAAAAAAGATAGAGAGGTGATAAAAATAAAAATAATACCATTTTCTTTGACTTCAATCCATAATAAGCTTAATTTTTTGTTTTATATATGGGTGCTCATGAGCCGCTCACGAGCGTGCTCGTTTATATATAAGTGAAACATGCTCGCGAGCCGCTCGCGAGCCACACTCGTAACCGCTCGTTTATAAACGAGCTTGAAAATTGCACTCGTGCTCGGCTCATTTACCTGACGAGCACGCTCGAGCGATCATTTATCGAGCCGCGCGGCGAGCAGCTCGCGAGCCGTTCTGCTCATTTACACCCCTACCCACATATATTTGGTGCGGAATGTATGGATAAAATACAAGTAAATTATAAAACTGAGTTCTTATAAAAAGAGAAATAAACAATACGTGTTGTATGGTCTATGAAATATCTTATCTTATAATAGCATAAATTTTGGTAAGATCAATATATATAGACTTCTATGACTTTGAAAGACGACGCAAAAAAGATAATAAGCTAGTTTTTGTTTAAAAAAAAAAAGGAAAGATAATAAGCTTATAGATTATTTATAAGTTACAAATATCAACTTTTGTATAATAAGGTACTCATAAATAAAAATTTAAGTTTTAAAAAACACTTAAGTCCTTACAAGTTATAAAAATCCTTGTAAATTATAATATAGTTTGACTAGTAAGTAGAACCCCAGCCCCAATAATAGAGGAGGAATACTAATATATATAAATTCGTCAAAACTTTATAATTGCAAGCATCTTAGTAATATATTAGAGTGTGACAACATTGATTACATATAGACAGTAGAATGTTGAGTTTTTAAATTCAATTCTTGTCAATCACACTGTTAGCATTCTAATTTGGTGCTTAGAAAAGAGTTACTATCTTGTGTGACTAATATTGTTATCCGATCTATTAGTGATATTCTCTATATTAAAATATATATATATTTTTTATTTTATATTAGGGACATTGTGTAATAATTAAAAAACTTTCCATTTTTATCTTCTACACGTAGACAGAGATAAAATTTTAATTTGTTTATTTCTAAGAAGCGTTAAGAGTAGTATATATAGGATTAGTTAAATCTTTATTTTAGCAAAAAAGGATAATTAGAAGAAAAATGTCATTAGTATAATTAAAATTAGATAAAAAGACAATACTTGGCATAAAATGGATAAGGTGATTTCGACAAAAAACTATATATATACTTTATTTCAATTTTAATATGTCAGTTTTTTTTTTTAATAATAAGAAAGTTGAAGAGATGTTTTCAGTTTTGAGCAAAAGAAACAAAATTAAATTGAAATTCATAGCTTCCATTCCCACATTTTAGAAGGAGTTAGTTTGTTGATTGGAGACCAATTTTCAAACACACAACATGTCATTTGGGCCATTTTGTAAACATACAACGTGTGAACCACTTCCCATCTAAATTTCATTTCTCCTTGGTTTCAATTGTTTTATAATAAAAATAGGCTTTTTCTAAAACAAATTTACGTAATTAGTCTTCTTCTTTTCGAAGCATGACGTCTAAAAATTACAAGTATTGCTATCCATTATTTTGACGTGAGACATAAACTAATGTTTTTGGTAAGAATAAGAAAGCTAGTTGTTTTTTCGTTTATAGTTTCTTATCGTGAATGATGTTAGCCTTAGCATTAGGAATATTTTCAAATGGGCTTAAAAGTAGATGAAATCCTAAATGTCACTATTACAATTGGGCCTTCCGCCATCATCAGAAACTTACAGGGTGACATTACTTCTTCTCAATAATTAATAATACACCTCCTCATATTGTGTATATACTATAAGATATGGTCCCAAATATAAATTAAGCTACATACCCACCCATCTTTGCTATCAATATTTTGTCTTCAAATACAGGTATTAATATTATGCAACCGAAAGTGAAATACACCCAGATGGTTACAACTCATTCTCTTTCTATATATATATGTAATACATATACAGGATTAGTATATGTATATTATATATACCCATTGGCATGGCAAGTTACCTTTTCTTTATACAAAAAAGAAAAAGAAAAAAAATAGTCTGTAAAGTTTGAGAGAGAGATAGAGGTGAATATTCTCTGGCAGTTAAAAATTTCTTGGGTGGTATTGATGAGAAAGATTTGGGATTGTACCCTTTTTGATATTATATATTTAAGTAATGAAAAGATGTGAGTTGAAAGAGCTTTAATTATTACTTCTTCTCCTCTCAGTTATTATAAAATTATCATACCAAACCCATCTTGGAAACTTAACTTCATTTCTATATCAAAAAATGTGCACTGTATTATATATTTTCTGTTAACAAAATAGAATCATAACTTATTCTTTAATTATTTAACTCTATAAATAAAACATCCAATCTAATGCCAAAAAAAACCAAAAGATGCAACGATGAGTAGAAGAAGAAATGGAGTCAAAATACGCAGGATGTGGTAATGCTATTGTAGCATGAGATGACATAACAAAAGGAGAAGAAACTGACCGCAGATGAGTAGTAGTAGTAGTAGTATATATAGTTGTGTTTGTTTCTTCAGAAAATCTTTTTGTCAAATAGAAGAAAAAGAAAACCAAAACCATTGAATCAGACACAATCACCAATCAATCGTTCAAATGTGACGCGAGACACCCTTCTTCCCTGCCACAATAACAGCAACAGCACTTGCTTATCGTCTTTTTGTCTTTTTACCTGTTTGTGGGCTCCATCATAACTCAGGTTTACCTTTTTTTTTTTTTTATCATTCATAATTTTTAGTCTCAAATTTTAGGAATAATCATAAATTCAACCCTTGAATTTGTCCATCTTATTCAATTTATCCATTTTTCAGCCTATTTACAATATTTGACAAATAAGTGATTGGTTGGATTATATTTTCATAACATTGATTAAATTTGACTGTAATTTTTAAACTAGTAATCAAATAATTAATTTCAAAATTTATAATTTTAAATTCATTTTAGTTACTCCATATGATTTTTATAATAAATTTATCTTAGTTACTGCCCATAATTTTTATTAATTTATGAATAAATTGGTAATAAATATAATAAGCGACACCAATTAATTTAAATATAGATTAAATTGATAATTTTATTCAACTTTAGGGAGTAAATTGACAAAAACAAAACGTCAAACAATTGGGCAAATATTCCAGTTTATGGTTGAGCATGGGTTCCGATATGATGGGGATGATTTTTCTAGACTCATTGGGTAATGGGGCAGGGACGAGTTTGAAAAATAAAAATCGTTACTTCGAACCCGCTCCGTTTAATGGTATTTTTGTAATTTTAGTCCTGCGTTAAATCTAGATATATATATTTGTGTTTGCTCTTGACGTTGCTCTTGCCTTCAATTTATAGATTATTTTGTTGTTGCAATTTAGCCAATATCTATCTAGATTTTTTTTATTATTGTGGAAATCTCATTTCATCTTTTTATTTACTGTTATTTCCCTCTTTACTCTCTTTATGTTTACAACTACTCGGCAAGTCATTGTTTTCTTTTTTTACATATTTTTTCTATTATTTTGTTATTTTCTAAGACATTAATATCTGTTGGAATTTTTTATTTTTTTATGACATTTGTCTACATGTGGTTTATATTTTCTTTAAATTTATGCTCCGATGATTTGTTTAAATATGTTTGCTGTCTGCTGTTATTTAGATACTGCCTTATTTATGAGTTGGATTTCTTATCTTTTGTGTTTTACGTTTATTGTTTGATAGAATGAATTTCTTAATTGTTACTATTTTTTTTATTAAAATTGATTTATTATGATTGACTTAATATGTATTATGGATTTAGTTTATTTTTTAAATAAAAAACCCATAGATAAACCCGCGAATTACCCGATCCGCCCCGTAGTCCGAAAAATCCAACCCGTAACGGCGCGGGGCGAGGATGGATTTTAGGGAACCTGCCTCGTGCTCAACCCTATCCAATTTGATAATTTTGAAAAAAAGTTGATGATTTTATTCAAGTTTTATTTTATCAGCTGAAAATAGATATCCAGAGTCTATATTTCAATAATTCAATGTACTCACTCAATTAGTATGTTAGGGGAGTGAACTTGGATCAGTTGCCCTTTGAATATTATTTCAGCACTAGACTACTACCTCATAAAAAAAATAAAAAAAAAAATTGGGATAGCAAGAGCTAACCCATTTATCATCACTGCTCAAAACCCAAAAAAAGGGGCCAACCTTACCTTTCTGAAATAAATCCAAACGGTAGCTGAAACACTTAATGGCGTGTAAATTTTTGGGCCGTGTAGTTGTGGTTTTGGGGCCCGGTAGTTACATAATTTTCGGATTTATAAAAAACAACGTAGAAAATGATAAAGTTCTGAAAATATTATTGTCCATTCTACCATCCCCTTAATTTTCAAAAAAAGGAAGAGAGGATAAATAATGCGAATTTGTTCCGAATTTTTGTTTGTTCTCCCAAGGGAGAGTGCCAGCTTGAATGGTGAAGATTGATTGGACGGCGGGAAGATCGTGAAACGGAGATATATAATTACAAAGACGATGCTGTTGAGTCACCCATCTATCTTATATCTAATCTTCCAAGACAAAACAATTTCTCATTCGCTCATTCCTCTAAACAAAAAGAAAATCCTTTGTTACGTCATCTCTGATATCATGTTTTTAGAAGAAAGTAGCCGATGGATCAGAAAGAATATCATACCCTCCAGGATAAACAATAATACCAGAGTGATCCGGTTTCTTCTTATTTTCCTTCTGGACATTGGTATACACTCCAGATATACTTGGCCTATATTGTTTTGGTGTTGTCCATACATAGAGTAAAATTATCAGTTAATTTAATTTTATTAAGATTAGCCGCAAAAAGTGCTATTCAAACAATTAAATTGTGTAAACATGTTATTTGCTTCCTCATTACAAATTCCGTGCCATAAAACCATGCAATAGCTGGTGATGTGCCCACTTCGCATTCTCTCTACCATTCTGCCTATATATGTGTAATGTTATATATTGTCCCAAGCCTTTGGGAAAAGTGCAGCTTTTGACTTTGCAATTCAAGATAAGCCAAAAAAAAAAAAAACACTTTTTATTACCGCATCTTAATTTACTTACAGGGATTCCATGAGGCACCCAACTGGCCGCACCAGGCAACAGCAGTTGTATGTTACCTTAAGATATCCCCAAAAAATTGGAAAAGAATTGATGGTAAGTTTGAACTTCATTCTTTAATCAATCTGATCATTAGGGACATGGCCAAATATATCAGGACATGAATCCCAATGTCCTTCGTCTCTGGCTTCCCAATACCCACCTAAATACCGGTAACAATCGCTTCCTTTATCCTTCGCAAACCAACGTGGCTTCCAACCCCTTTCTTGCATCTTCCGAGCCTGATTCAAATTTTCCAATATTAACAATCAATTCTATCATAAACATGTGAGTACACGCACACCCACACAGAGAAACACAAAAAAAAACCTACCAGGCGTTGGCGCTGTTCAAGCCGCAATTTCTCTGCATTCGCCATTTCAAATTCACCATTCTCCAAATGCCTTTGATCTGGCCTAAGCCTTGAATCTGTAGGCGGCAACATTTCCTGCATAAGAATGAGGTTAAAAAAAAAAAAAAAACCCAATATTTCAATAACTACTCTGCTCACTAAAAGAGTAAAAAAATGATAATTAAATTATCACCTTAAGCCCGGGGGTGAGTTCATTCAAAGTTATGGCGAAGCGAGTCAAGTTATATCTAGTGGGAAATTGGGGAGGCTTGCTTCGCTTCCAAAGCAGTTGTGCATCCTTTACAGATTCAAATCCTTTTCCCTTTGCAGGACAATCGCCATGCACAAAATGCATGCTTTCATCCCACTTTCCAAAAAGAGAAGCCGCTCTTTTGCCATTCCTGTCTTGAACTATTCCTTGTACCTAAAAAAAAAGCCAAGTTCACATAAATTGAGGAAGCAGCACAACTAGTTATCATAGAAAGAAGCTCCTTCCACTTCCCCTAGGATACAAACAAGTACACACCTGGTGAGGGTTCCTGTCAATTATTGACTGCTCCTTAAATTTTAATTTGCAAGAATAATCCCGATTTCCATCTATTCTCATTGTACCATAGTGATCGCAATACAGTTTTCCCAAAATGAGATTGTATATTGATGTTGTAACCTGACAATTTCAGACACATCAAACTCAAACCTGACACAGAACAAATGATAGGAATAATCATACCTTACTCCATTGGAAAACTTCTCCATCATCAAACTCTAAAGTCAAAACACCAACAGGATCAAGCTGAATTGAGCGGCCCCAAAATTTGCTTTTTAGATTGCTATCTGCCCAGAATTTCCAACCTGTACCCTCGCAATGGCATGCAACAACCATGGGGTGATGACTGACCTGACAACAGTAAGCTTCTTGATAAATGGATCTAAACGAAAGGAAAAAGAAAGAAAGAGGAAAAATGAATAGCAAAAAAAAAGGGGGTCACACTTGTAATTGACAAAATAAGACAACATTGCCGAACAGACTATCAGCTGTTTCCTGAACCTTTAAATGTAATAGCATCAAGGCCAAATTTCTACAACAAAATAGCAGACATCAAATTTATTTCTCCTTTGTTTAAACAACCATAACGTATTTTTCTTAATAATATCAGTTTCCCCAACCTACACTGAACCTACCTCACCCATCAAAACCATAGGTTTTAAAACAACGAACTTTCTTCTCAAGTTTGGGGTTTTTCTCAGGCTTTCATACCATTCATTTAAGAAAGTGCAAAGATGACTAAAGAGTGATAGTACTCATGAAATATTAGCTGCCAGGGGATGCTAACCTTCTCAGAAAAAAAACGTATGCCTTTATCTGGATAGTCAGCCTCATATGTTTCCCCTAATAAGGGATTGAACGGTTTGCAAATTCTTCCCTCAGTTGAAGCATAACCAGATACAGCAAATGCAGCCACATTAAGAATCCTCATAAGACTATTACCCTGTAGCATTTAAAAAAAGTAGGTTTAAAACATATAGCCAATAAGGAACTTTAATGTGCAACATTTCTAGCATCAGGACGAAAGCTTACTCTCTTTCCCCATTCGTATGCTCGGTCAAGGAGGTACGAATATTCCAAATCCTCACAACATTTTTGTAGAGAAGAGAGAGGTTCATTAAAGTAGACAGGGAGACAAACTTTTGTGAGATCCTTCCCAATGTTATCCTTAATCATTGACCAAAGACTGACACCTTTTTCCTTCTCAACTGGGTCAGGTAACTTCTTACGCCTCTTAACAAAAGGATAATTTTTCCCAACAGATTTCATTGATGGATCAATTTCATCTTCTGACTCAAATGCATAAAGATCATCATCATCAGATGAGAAAGATGATGTCCGAAAATCAGATCCACTGCTTTTGAAGGAACCTGATGATAGGAAGTCACGAGTATCAAAGAAAGTATTTTCATCATCATCAGTTTCTTCCTCTGCAGCATCAACTCTTTCATTGTCATCATCGGTTTCACTTGCACTAGCCTCTGGAAGGAGAAAAAAACAATTCAGCTATACACATCCAAGATTATTATAACCAAAAAAATGGAATTAAATAATAGGTATCAGCATCTCTTCCTTGCATGTCTCCTCCACTAATAAATTCAAGGCACAAACTTGGTCTACCGGAAATGCCAAGTTGCCTCAACATAAAAATGAAGGATGCTTTAAACATCAAACAGGTGTAGTTTTGTATAACATCTAATTCACTTACCGCTGGACTTGTCTTGTCTTGATGAGGAAGAAGCCCCCTGATCATTGAACTGTCTTTGACTCTCATCAACTACTGTATTTTCCAGGTCAACCTTTTCTGTCTACAAAATACAATATATAAAAAACAGTTCCTCAGTAGAACTTGATAAAAAGAGAAATAGACGAAATTGATTCAACAAAAAAAAAAAAGGGTGATACGTTTTATATTAGAAACTGTGGTTCAGCTAGACTACCTATCAACAAATTTAGTGAAAAAAAAAAAAAAAAACAGAAACTGAGAAAGAGGCATAAATGGGGGGAGAGAGAGAGAGAGAGAGAGGAGGGGGGGGGGGGGGGGGGGGAGAAGGACAAAGAGGATAAAGGGACATGCAAATTCAGTTGCAGTAGCATATTAGCCTTCCAATTGAATTTGAAGGCTCAAAAAGAATAAAATGTTCAATTTGAGGAACTCCAAGGCACTATAGAGTTAACCAATGATACCCGTGCTACAACTTTCGTGAGTTAACCAATGACACCCATGCTACCACTTTCGTAGCAACCTACTGGAGGGAACTTTTCTGCCACACCTTATGAACAACTCAAATATAATTGGTGGGGAAACACCAACAAATTTGTTCTTTAGCTTAAATGATACCACCATGAACAGACGTTAAAATATTTATTGAAGAAAATTCCAAATCCTACAAAAGCCTGATTTGGGTGGGATTTATGCGAGGATTGAAGACCTTAAAATCCGCAAAATATGTCAAAATTCATGTACTCGAAAACATGGGTTGAACTACATGCTCATAATTTACCAAGAAAAATGACAGTGTAATGAATGCGGGATTTTGAGATGTAACAATATTTCATTTTTGTAATCGATGGATTGTTCAAATCCGTCACTACCAAAAATCATAGCTTTTATTTAGAAGGCAAGTACTGAAATGAATCAGGCAGCATCCAAGAAAACCAATTGTAAAGGTAAACCAAATTGCCAAAAATATATTAAATTTATTTGGAATAAGAGTCCATGTCTAAAACACTTTTAGCTGTACACCCAGCTTAAGGTTGACATATATAACAGGAACCATAAGCCAAAAGGAACGCAAAAATTTAATGAACTTCAAAAGCATGGTGCTGGTGGAAAATGCTATGTTTTGATCAAGACATATTTGATTCATTATTAAAAAAAAGCCACATCACAAACAAAAAATCCATTTCAAATCCAGTGTATCATACTTGATATCCAAAGATCACCCAAATAAGCTATGAAACTTGCTTAACTCAGAGACATGAACTGCAAAACTGTTACTGAGCTCATTCGAGGCAACATAAGTCTACCTAGCACATCTCTAAAGCAATTCCACCACCTTTTTCTCCACTTCCTCAACCACCCCTAAGCAACTGAATTACAAATCAAATTCTATATATACACCCACATCACTAGTTACTGACAATGCACACATTGCAAGAATGCAAATTTACATTACAGGAAAAAAATACTAAAATAAAATGTCAGGGGAACCATGTGCATGTAGTTGCAACACCAAAGTTTGTGCAAGAACATGATTACTAGAAGAATGAACACTGCTACATTAAGAATAATAAAATTACATTATGCACTATCAGATAGCATTACAACACTAGGCATTGCTACCCCAAACCATATATATTGGACCATTAGATTGTATTCAATAGAGGCGTACCCTAGATCATGCTTAAAACAACCTGAAGTGCGTATATTTGGACTAATGTCTGATCTAGGATAAAGGGTCCAGTCCAAGTCCAATATCCAGACTCATGTTTCAGTGCAGTACAGACTTACAGTTTTCTCCCTGGAAGAGATATTTACAGTAAATGCCTAAAGAAAAACCCTAATTCAACTTACGCATACTTGTCACCTGAAGTTCTAAAGTACATATTCTCAGGCTGCACAACTTGTCACCTGTTATGTTCTTCCAAAGTACATTTTCTCAGGCTACATAGCAAATCAAATAAATATAGACTTAAACCAAAACGTGCATTGAGATAGAGAAACGAGAATTGTAGATTTAAAGTCTATAATGATGTGACCACGCATGAGACCCTAAAATCAGGAAATCAAACTTCATACAATTTTTGATTATTAATTCAAAATGGTACACGGATATTTAGCTCGCAACCTTAAAATGAATTCGGATACAAAGATTCATAGGTGGAAGAATATGTATACAACTTCTACAAACTGGCAAAATTGTGAACCAATCTAAAAGGGAAAAAAATCATGTGGAATTTGCACAATTCTGCATAGTAGGAAGAGAAACTGTAGAAGAAGAAGAACAAGAAGAATCATAAGGAGAAGGAGGAGAATTAGTAGCAGAAGAATTCTGAATTGGAATGTCATGTTGTTTCCTACTCATTACATGTACCTCTAACTGGCGCAGGGTGTCGATGAGGAGCCACTGCTTCTGTTTAAGAAGCACAATCTGGTTCTGCAATGATGCAAACTCATTCTTCATGATCTGCTCACTGTCCTGGATGGCCTCCTCTCTCACGCCTTCTTCCTGAAGCCGCTGCCTCAGCTTCTCCGTCGAAACGGTAACTTTTTCTATGGGAGCCATCAGTTCGCTGTTCGACATGCGTGGAAACATGTCCTTCACCGCCTGCAATGCCTCCATCCACGCAAAACGATCCTCCCGCGTCTCTGCTCTCAAATGGAGCCTCTTCGTGCCGGTGAAAATCGAGAATCTCTTATCATCCGATCTGCTTTCGCGGATCGAGGACACCTACAATTACAAACAATGATCGATGTTCTATAAATAAGCAAATAAAATTTCAATCAAGACAATGATAATCGAATACCTTGAGATGGATTTCGCCCACAGGATTGCGCTTGAGTTGAGAGTTACCATTCCTAGGCCTAGAAATCAATCTCTGAGATTCCTCGCCGATGACTTTGGATCCTTTTTCTGTATCTCGATTAACAACTATCTTATCAGGTCCATGAATCTTATAATATGACAACACACCGTCTTGCAAAACGAACCACCTAGGCCTCCACCCTTTCCCATAATTCACCCACTTATACAGAATGCCCGATATTCCGTTCCCTACAATATCATTTATCCTCACATCCACTTGCTGTTCTACCGGCAGCGACACCGATGCCGCCGCCAATCGCTGGCTCGGCCGGATATTGCTATTGCTTTTGATGAGATTGCCGTTAATACCGTCCGTACCGTTATGGTGATGATTTAAAAAATTAGACTGCTGGTTGTGATTGGACTTGAGGGATCGGGTATTCGGGTCGGATCTAGAAGTTATAGCCATAGGAAGTTCCGGTAACGTCTTGGCAGAGGAATGATCGGAGACGGTGGACACACAGCAAAAATAATGCATAGGAAAAAAAATGAAAATTCAAACTAAACGGAGAATGAATAGATCAAAAAAAACCTTCTCCATATTTTTTCTTTGAAAATTTCTCGGTTCTTTGATATTAATAATAAAGAAACGCAAACAAACCTGAGAAAAACTCAAAGAAAAAGTCTATAAAAAAAATGGCGTAAAATATAAGCAACAGAGGGTTGATTCTGTTAAACGATTTAAGGGTAAGAAGGGCGAAAATTTAGAGAATTAAGTATCGATAAGTTCGGTGGAAGAGGAAGAGACAAGGAATCCAAATTCAAAAGGCTAACAAAACAATCGATTTTTTTTTTTGGAGATTTGAATTTTCTTTTTTTTTCAATCAACAAGAACAAAAATAACATAAAAATAAAATGCGGGACACGGAGGCAGTTTAAATTGCGAAGCGGTCGGTTATGAGAGTTATGACCCTGTCTTTCTGGCAGTCGCTCGCTGCTTGTCTCTCTTATAGGAGGGTTTGTTTATATGTGGAGAGATGCAGGTAAAAAAGATAGGGATTCGCCGTCGGCGTTTTTTGATAGCGACGTCGAAGATGAAGATGTCGACACGTGGCGATAATGTAGTGTGTGAGCATGTCGTGAGGGGGTTTGACGGAACTGAACGAGAGAATGACGGAGGGATCGGTACTATGTGGTCCAAACTCCAAATGATCCGGTTTAAAATTGGTGCAGTGATGATCTAACCGGCACAAAATCTTCTGAGGGTTTTGATTTTTACTTCTCTCTTTTTTCCATTTAGATTTTTCCTTTCCTCCTTTTGCCCTTTTTTCAAATTTCAGTTTTTTTTGCACTACTCTTAAATTATGAACCGTACAAACCATAGGAGTCATGAACCGAACCGCTATAGACCAAATTGCAACCATCTAAGGAGGGGGCCGTTCATGAATGGGAAAATTTGAACAGTAAAACCATCAAGCAATCCGTGGTTCAAATCGTTTTTTTTTTTCTTATTTTCTTTAGAACCATCAGTTTGAATCATTTAAAACCATTAGTTATCATTTGTTGATTCGTGGTTTAGATTAGGGGACATGACCGTTAGTTAGAACTGTTTATTCCAGACATTTTTTACCGTTAAAAAAACAGTTTTTTGAAATTTTTAAGTGACTTTCTGGCCAAAATGCCCCTCCAACGTCTATAAATAGACATGGCCACGGTCAGTTTGGTTAGGGGCCACAAAGCATCGGTTCAAGGGCCAAAAAATCATGAGCCTTAACCAACCCCCTTGTTCAGTTAGGGGCCGTGACCGATGGTTTATAGTTCGATTATTGTTCGGTCCAGGGTCGGTTCAAGGATGGTCAGGCCCATAGTTTAAGGATGGTGTTCAACACAGTTCAGGATGGTTTAAGATGATTTTTTCATGGTTCAAGGACAATTCAGAGTACGATTGATGATTGGTTCGGTTGGACTCAATGTGGATCATTGAACCGTCAATTCACAGTTCAAAAATTCATTAAACCTAAACCGGCTCACCCTCACAGTTATGGCCAGGTTGGTGGCTATTCTAGGTAATGGTTTAGCACGATTACCCACTCATGGTTCAGGTAGGCCAAACCAATCCTTGACTAGGTCTAGTTGCAGACAACTATCCTAGGGGTATTTTGGAAAATTGGGTATGGAAAATTTTCTATAAATGCCCACTATCATTTTTTATTTTAAAACTAAGATCGTTTCTTCAATTTTCATACCAAAATTCCAACTAATTTTTTTCCTCTACTACACTGTTCTCTCTCTAATTAATAGTGCTATTTAATTTTTTTTCTTGCTCTTGCTATATTTAATTGCAACATTAATTTAATTCTTGCAATATTTATTTAATTCTTACAATAATTATTTAATTTTTGCTATATTAATTTCAAATTTCTCATACTGCTCACTAAAAAATATATATCTATCTCAAAAAATTCAACAAAGGGAAATAATGTTGTTAATTAAAATCCATAACATGAGCTAGAATTCAACTAAATAAGTTTTTCCCCCTCTCGGATTTCAACAAAGAGCGCAAATATTCTTTCACCCTAATTCTTTCTACAGTATATTTATTTGAAAGATTATAATTATTTGAAAGGGCAAGCTTTGAAATTAAGAAAATACATAGAAAAACAAGTAAAAAAGGAAGAAGTGTACATAGCAGCTTATGGAAAAATAGTTTACGATTAATTTACACAAACGGTAGCTAAACTTTGTGCATGTTTTTAAGACTCTACCTAAACTGCAAAACCTATATACGTGAATTTATAACTGATTTTCTTAAAAAGTTCATTAGACAGTTTATAGGTCATGATCCGGTTGCAATCACATATAGATGTCGATATGGCATAAATAGTATCCACTCTTTCATCTAGCTCACTTCTCTATGATCCGAATTGCCCATAACTGTTAAAGTTTTGTTAGGAAAAATAAGTTTTAAGTTATTTCAAAAGACTACATATGCCACATTGCTTAGAAGTTAAACATGCTATGGATATATATTGTTTAACTCATTATTGGGCTAGTAAAGTGAAAAAGGAAGGAGGTGGACTCGTGCACATATGAGAGAAATGATTCAAGCATACTTTGTATTGAACTCATTATTGATAAATAAAATAACATGATTAAATGCAAATGGATATAATCAAACTACAAAGAAAGAGAATTAAAATTTCTATCGAAAGAAGAACAAAACCTCAAAATATGAGGGACCTAATTTAAAATATTGACCAAACGGATCTGGAATTTGATTTTAAGAAATAAAAATAAAAACCAAACTAAATAATAAACAAAAACAAAAAAGGGTAGCCGCTGATGAAAATTTCACCAGTGGTCGTCCAAAATCGTTGAGGAATAACGGCCACCAAAAAATTAATGAGAAAGAATAACCGAATTATGGGTGTACAAATCCGAATTCGGTCCTTATTTGGTATTAGAACCATAATCGATTTTATGGTTTCTTATTATTTTTGAATTAAAACAATTTTTAGTTCTTCAGTTCAGAAAAAATAACAATAATTTAATTATTTATTTATATTTTTAAAGATATTTTCTTATTTATTTTAATTTTTAATATAAAATTATATAATTCTTAATTACAATATAAAATAATTTCAATATAATTATTTAATTAGTTTTAATCAATTATAACACTAATTTATATAAATAATATATATTCATTTATTTTTTATTATAGTATATAATTTTTATGCTTGTAATAAATATATCTAATATTTAATAAACAAAAATAATAAATTTAAATATAAATAATTTAAAATTTTAAAAATATGATAGGATAAAATATTTGCTAAATATTTTACAAAATAAATTATTAATAAAAACATAATTATTAGTAAATAAATATCTATATATGATCTTTTTTTTGTAAAGACATTATAATTAAATTATAAATGTCTCATAAAAATATATGATATATTATTGAATATTAACAAATACAAGGAGAAAAATTAAATTTACCATTTCAAATAATGATTTATGATTAAAATATTTGTATAAACATTTTTCTGAAAAAATACACGTTTAAATGATATTAAAATACATATATGTCTCATAACAATATATGATATATTATTGAATATTAACAAGTACAAGGAGAAAAATTAAATTTACCATTTCAAATTTTAAAAATATGATTTATAATTAAAATATTTGTATAAACATTTTTCTAAAAAAAAAAATACACGTTTAAATGATATTAAAATACATATTTGATCCCCATTATTTTGTATGTGTATTGGTTGGTACAGTCCTAATTTGGTTTTGATAGAATTTGTTGCAAATTTTTTTGATTCCACTACGTTTCTTAAATTGTTAGGTTTTCCCCTTTCTTTTTTTTATGATTCTCAGTTCTTGTTCGATTTTTCATAAAATATGCACAATCCCACTCTAAATTAAATTCTTTGATTTTTTGAAATAAATAAATTCGTCTCATTTCTTTAAATTTTTTTTTTAATGTAAAATGTATTAAGTAGCACTGAGGCCTATATAATTGAGGTGCATTCCCCTTTAAATATGCACTAAGTTGACTCTAACAGTGGAATTAGTAAAAATCAAACTAAAAGAGCTCCAAATACAACAATTTTCATGAAATATAATATTATGATTAACATGACACAGCCTAATTATCAAGTTTATTTACTTTAATGATCAACAACTCATAGCTACTTCATTTGATGCATTCAAATTTCAAAATTCAAATTAGTTTGATCCATAATTGGTTATTGACTTTGACTTATACCCTATCATTATCCAAAGTAATAACAAATTAAAAATTTACCTTGAGATAGAGACAAATTAGTGGTTGGGAGCTAGCAGAGTCTTTTTGGACCGAGTTTGAATTTTCTTATTAACATTCGGGTGCATGAGTTTATATCTATGTTAAAATAAAAATAAATTAATAATATTTATATATGAAAAAACAAAAAAATAAATTTAAAACAGAAAAATCATATTAAAATCATAAAATTCATACAAACAACAAAATAGTTATAGTAAAGTAAAATATTATGTATATGGATTCAAAATGAGACATTATTTGGTTTAAATTAACTTATTTTATGATAAATTCATTTATTAAAGTATAAGAAAAGTTATATTTCCAAAAAATAAAGAAGTAAAATGTCTTCTATTAATTTTTTTTTCACTTCTTATTTTTTGATGTTAAAAAATTTAAGTCTTTTTATGAATCTACCGAATATTAACTAATATTTTTTACTTTTAAATTTACTAAAACAATAGTATTGAAAAATGAAAAATGAAAATACAAATATTAAATTTAATCTAGTAAAATATCTAATATTTTATTATTATTTAGAAAAATTAATTGTCTTTCTTAATATGAAAAAAGTGAGTTTTTCTACATTGACCAATTCCATTACCTATAATCAAGAACGTCTATCGAATTTGTTCTGATAAATATTAAAAAAAAAGTAGTGCTATTTTCATAACGAAAATTGCTAATATCAAAGCAACACATTTTTTTTTTTTATCATTTTAATTTGGCTTAGTTATCCTTAATCACTTAAGTAAATATTTAACCTAATTGTCCCATGATGTTAACTACTATATCCGTATTTTTCATTTATTTATATTTCAAAAGATATGATTAAATTCAAGTTTGATGTTGATTGTTTAATGAGTTGGGTTAGGTAGATTAAAATATATTTAGTGATGTTTCCGAAGATAAAAAGGGGGAAACGATTCGAGCCGTGGTTCACCTTGAGGAAGCCAATAATTAAGTCCGATCGAGACAGTCCTGAAAACAAAGGAACGAGCAAAGATGCTGCCTTAGCAAACACTCCGATGCTTAAGTCAGACCTGAGATGAGTTGATATAAAAGGGAGAATAGAGAGAGTATAAGTAGTAAGAATATTTAGAGAGAGATTATCCGTGAATAATAGATCTTTGGGGTATTTATAGTAGAGGATTCTTAAGGGTTGCTTACACGTTAACTTCCTGTAATGATGACAGTAATGACAACTCTCCTGTAATGATGACAATAAATGTCAACTCTCCATAATGATGACTGTAATATATATTTAAAAGCTCATGCGTGTCAGGGTATGGATGGCGTGTCCGCCTGTCTAAACTATAAGTAATGATTATCGAAGGCGTGACCTAAACGGGTCTAGGAGTGACCTCTTGGATGACCTCTGGGTACCGACCTGAGCGTCCTCGAGGTCGATCATCACATGCTGACCTCCTGACCTCAACTATCTGACTGAGCTTATATTGATTTTGGGCCTTAGCCCGGCCTAAGCAGGAGTTTCTGACCTTATGGCTTATCTAGTACTGACCTCTATATGGGCGATATCATCATTTAGATTAGTTATAAAATATGATTATTGTACTTAAGTTATATATAAATGAAAAATACGAAGGTAATAATATCTCACCGTTTATGCAAACTCAAATTTTTATCGCTGCACACCATCTCTCTCCCATCCGTAACTAAAATCCTCAAGTAATATTCTCATCATCTCTAGATTATCTACTAGAGGTAAATTATCTTTCCAATTTTTTTTTTTGAAAAACATTATATTTTTAGTTATGAATGGATTAATCAAGATCCTCAAATAATATAATCTTCATCCTAGATCCATAGTTATTGCGTCAAAAGTTGCATGATGATCAAAGTTGATATTATATTGCAATTATAATATCAATTAGATAAAAAACTGAAACTCAATATTCAATATTTACAACTAATCACGATGTACTTCCATACCTATCTCAAAATTGAAACTCAATGTTGACTTAGTGTAGGACACCTCCCTTAAAAGGTAACCTACTAAGAGGTCCAAGATGTGTGATGTCCAAAGGTAGCCTTTGAGGGGAGATCATTTAGCTGAGCTTAGCTAAATTCTTGTCCAAACTCAACAGCAGGTCACCCCAAAGCTGGGAGAGAGGTTACTCTCCTTAGTAGTAGTCACATGATCAAATTTTAGGTTTTTTCATTTTGTTGGTGGTTTGAATGTTTGGAAATTTGTTTGCTAGTTTAATTTGGATTATCTATAACCATATATGTAATAGACAATTTGTGATTTTTTTAAAAGGAATAGTTTGTAGATTTGAAATTTCTCAAACAGATTGAAAATCAAAATGGGTTGTGATTATTGGGTTTAAAATTCAACAGAGGCAAACCGAATCGATTTTATGGTTTGGTTATTTTCGGTTTCTAAATCAGTTTGGTTTTTGACTATCAAATTTGGTGTTCGATTTTCGTTCTATCTGGTCGGTACGGTTCGATTGGTCGAACCAACTATGCTCAACCCTAGATCCTAGTAATCAGTTATTTAGATATTTATTTAGTATATAAATCCTTTTTTTTTTTTTTTTTGCACAAAAGATAAGAGAGTGGGACATAAATAAAAGTTAGGGACAAATTAATTTAGTACTAGTATTTTTTAAGATACAAAGACAAAATAAACTAATTTGGGGATAAAATATTATTTCCCCCAAAAAAATAGTACCTACGTGTGTATATTAGTATTATCAAGCTTTTGAGGAATTGATGGTATAATATAATCTATGTACATATAGGAAGCTTTTGGGAGGGCACATAATTGACAAATTTCAATGCTAACGGTACACCAATAAAGAAAACAAGCATACAAATCTTGAATAACAAGGGACAATTGATGAAGCCTTCAAAAAGAAGAGAATTTGGAATCCAACCTTAATATAATCTTACTTGGTTTTAGTTTCTGTGGATTTCATCTTTTGTTTCCTTTTCTTTTAAGTAAAACAAGAGCATATGGAATCTGCTTTTAAAGATTCTATTATTATAATCGTTCTTCCATGCATTGTGCACTAATTTTGAACGTTGTATTATTTTTTAGCACGTAATTAAATTATTAAACTATATGCATCACAAAAATTTCTCAATCGAATATATCAAATTTGATTCCCAATATAAAGAAAATAACAAATTTAATATAGAGTTTTTTGTAGATAGCTTTTTAGACTAATATATACCATAGATTTAATTCTATCAACGAGATTGCCATTTTGGAAAGATGAAATGGAGAGATATATTCTTATTTAAAAAAAGAGCATAAAACGAGATTCAAACTAATTATAAGGTTAGATAATTGATGACTTGAATCATGAATTTTATTAAAGAGATTTAGGAGCGGCATGCTTTAATTGTTCAAATAACACGGACTTCGAACATTATATTAGTATGATAATTTGATGTTTGACGTTCCAAATTGCCTTGTACAAACAAATATTAAATTTAATAAGTCAATGATTATATAGTTTTAAAGAGTGAGTCAAATCCCATTATTAGATGTAATGATGTAAAGTAAAATGGAAAAGATAACAACAACACTAATAAGGACAACCTTTTTTAATCATAGAGAAGAATTTTATGTAATACAGAAACGAAAGATCTTTTTCATTAGTTAAAAACAAAAGTAAAAATCTGCTTCAGGGAAAAGTAAAAGGAAAAAAAAAAAAGAAAAAGGTATTAGCTTGCTCTTATTTTTCTAAGTAACCAAACAAAATTTCAATCATTAGTATAAGAATTGAATTTCTATAATTAATTAATGCACACATCTCCTTGCACTTAGGAAAAAGGTAAGGATATATTTCTGAGAACCTTTTTTTTTTTTCAATAAAGATTGACGGTAATTAAGGCAGCTATTTAGTTTAATTACCCATGACAATTGATATTTGATTATAATTGATGTTAATGTTAGCTATTAATTGTTACTTGTTTATTGAGCAGTAAAATTTGCATTAAGTTTTCAAAATAATTTTATTTGTAAGAATTAATACTAATTAAATGTGTATGGAAAATAAAATTTATAAATTGGTCCAATAAATAATTAATTAAAATTTTAAATAATTATTAATATTAAAAAATATGACTATTAAGCCGTTTGACATTGAAATAATTTTTAACTGTTTATCAAAAATCTTATTTTTTAAAAAAATAACTATTACATTCAGCTAAATAATATATATATATATATATATATATATATATATATATATATATAGAGTATGAGAAAAAATAAGTCTTAGAATAATTAAGAAAAAAAAATTAGAAAGTGAGAATAAGCATGTGCCTTTTTGACTAATCAAAAGACAAATCCAGAGTCATCAAACCCCAATTATTCTTAACCTCAAACTCATGACCATATCTTGCGTGCGTGGCGTGGGAGCACGCATTTCCACAGATTTTGTGAGGGATAAAGATACAATACAAGACGTGCCTTTTTTTTTTTTTTTACACGTATAAATAAAAAATGGAAGTTACTAATATATATAATAAAATATTTCACATCAAAGAATTTACAATAAATAAACATTCTAAAATTTAAGATGAACCCTTTTTTTTTCTTATTCAATCATTGAAAGAATTTTATAAACAAAGTATTATTATAAGTATATACTCTTAATAATTGTCCTTTTTAGAATTTCTTCAAAAGAAAAATTGTCTTTTTCAGAACATGAAGAAAGAAGAAAAATTAACAAATATTATAGATTTTATAAATAATGGAAACAAAACAAAAAATTTATATTATCCTTGTTGACTTGGTTAACTTTATTTGACTCCTCATATATACAATTAAAATTAAAATGGGTAAATTTTGTTGTTCTATTGAAAGAGATTGCTTAGAAGAAATCAATATAGTGTTGATACTTTAAACCGCCAAATAAATTGATAAGACAAGAAAATCCAAGGGATAATTATTCCTAAATGTACAAAGTTATGTCTCTATAACAAAACTTTGACAATAAAGAGATAATTAATAAGTGTCCAAACTTCTATTCCAATTCCGTAATAAGTATCTCATATTGAAAATTCAATAAAACTAGATAATGATTTTTCTTTTTTAGCCTCTACATAATTAAAAAATCAACATGCATAATAAATATTAATATTTAAATAAAATGCATATAAGTTTTTTATCTATTAAATATTATAATTCCAATACAATTAATACTTTTTCTTAATACTAAGAGAAATGAAAGTTTGAACATTTATTTTAGGACGGAGGGAGTAAAATAAAAAAAACTAATTTAAAAGAGATAATTTAAAAGTTGAAAAGTTCTTCCCAACATTTGGTGTATGGGCATCTCCATACACCAAACCAATAAGCTTTAACAAAAATTTAAAGGGAAATATAAAGGATTTGCACATTTTTAAATTTTTAAAAGTAAATAGCTTATAGTTTGATAAATAGAGTAAACAACATATTTTTAGGTAATCTGACTAATTTACCATTTTTCTTAATATATTTTCTCACTAATTCACATTAACAACAGATTTTAGATTTGTGTGATAGTCACACATTAAGTCACGGAAACAATCTCATTCCTTGATTAGCTTCATGTCGTCGTCTTCTTCTTCAAGATCCGACACTCTCTTTCTTTAACTTATTATTATTATTCGATTTTGTGTTTGAATCTTTGATTTTTTTTTCCATTGTTTTTGTGGGTTGATTTTTTTTTTTTTAGCTGGTGTTGTTATTTATGGAGGAGAGAAACAGTTATGATGTTCTTGATTATAGAGGAGAGAGAAACAGTTATAGTGGCTAGGGTTTGGTTAGGGAAGAAAACGAGTTGTATATACTGATATATGGGGTATATATATTGGAGGAGAGAGAATCGCTAATGGCGGCTAGGGTTTAGAGGAAGAAAAACGAGAAAATGTATTGATATATACAAACCATATATACCGGTGTATGGGGTATATATAGGTATCTATACTAATATTTGAAGGAAAGAGAATCGCTAATGGCAATTAGGGTTTTGGAGAAAAAGAAGAGGAGATAATGTATCGGTATATACGCATATACCGATATATGTGTCGGTTATATATGTACCATATATATCGTATATATGACTTATATATTAGTATATGGATCGTATATACTAGTACATCTCCTTTTCTTCTTTCCTGAAACTTTAACCGCCATTATATTTTTTCTCTCTATTCGGGCTCATATATTAGTAGGGGTGTTCAAATGAAAACGGTTAAATGTGAAATTCACGAATTTCATGAAATTTTTAACGTTAAAATATTTTGTTAATCGGTAAATCGTAAGAGATTTTTTTTTAATTCGTTAAATCGTGAAATTCACGTTAGAAGAAATTTTTTTAACGATTTAACGAATTTCACGTTTAATAAACCAAACCTAGCTGACTCAGCCTCATTTTTATCTCTTTATTATTACTTTTATGCCTCTTTTC
>CATIWJ010084432.1:0-19524 GCA_949640765.1 Croton laevigatus | reverse complement strand
GCTGTAATTTCGGTCAATTCTTTGCTCACTTGCTCTTGAACATGCATTCCTAAACTTGCTTGAAACCTCTTAGCTTTGCTTCGTGTCAATGGACCTTGAGGAAGCACCAAAGGATCCTTGACCGTTCCTTGATTCACATCAATATTGGTAACTAAACAAGTGTGAGGTTCTGGATTTGATGGTTTTCATTGTCTCTCATATTTCTAATGATTTAGGATTGGATTTTTGCAGACTGACAAAAAACAACACTGGTCTCTACACTTCAGTGGGCATTGATAATAGAAATGCTACAATTCTAAAAGTGCTCAAGAAAAAAAAAGAAACAATTTACATGATTCTTCTTCAAGCTAAAGAGCTCAATATTGATAAATTGGAAGTAAGACATGTTTAAATATTTCAGTTTGTCTTGAATTTGTTAGTTTTTTAGGTTGTGTAGACTTTGAATAGTGTTTGAACAGTTTTTTAACCGGTTTGAACATTATGTTTTTAACTGGGTTTGTACAATTTTTTAACAGGATTTGACCAATGTGTTTTTATTTGTTTAATATGTTTATTTTTTAAATACTAATATGATTTTTTTTTAAATAGACTTTGAATAGTATTTGAACAGTATGTTTTTATATGTTTAAAAAGGTTTCTTTTTAAATAGACTTTGAATAGTATTTTTGAACTGGTTTCTAACATGATTTAAGCAATGAGTTTGAATAGTATTTGAATAGGGTTTCAACATTTTTTAACAGGGTTTGAACTTTTTTTTTTATCATAGTTTGAACCGGATTTGTACAATTTTTTAACAGTGTTTCAACATTTTTTTTTTAAATTACCAAGGATGGAGAGGATGTTGTATATGCTGTTGATTTCAATCATCATAAAGAAAGGTAAATTTCTTGGCAAATTATGAACTTGCTGTGTTGCTATTTTTTTATTTTATTTAAAGCTTTTTAATTGAGTTTCAAGCATTTGAATGGAACAATTTTTTACCCGGGTCTGAACAGTTTTTTAACAGTATTTCAACAGTTTTTTTTTTAATTACTAAGGATGGAGAGGATGTTGTATATGCTGTTGATTTCAATCATCGTAAAGAAAGGTAAATTTCTTTGCAAATTATGAACTTGTTGTGCTGCTAGTTTTTTATTTTATTTAAAGCTTTTTAATTGAGTTTCAAGCATTTGAATGGAACGGTTCTTGAGTCTTTTGTTCAGCCAGCTGTTCTTATAACTGATGCCTACAATGCTTTGAGCAATCAGACTCCTAGACAACAAGGAGACTGAATTTCTAGGTATTTTGAATCTTCGTGCTGCTCCAATTTCTATCTGTTGTATATTTGCTGTTTTTCTCCGTTAGTTTCTTTTGAGGCTCTAATATTGTGGACCTTGCATTTTGGAGTTTAGATATGGTTACATAAATATTTGCAAGGAGCTTTTATTTTTAATATCCTAATACTTTTGTTTTCCTAAATAATTAGAGAAGACCATTTTAAAGACTTTGAAGCAGGTGGCAATATATTACTACCTGTTGATACTGCTGGGCGAGTATTAGAGCTTCTCTTAATATTGGAACAGGTTAGTGAGGGGAGCAATACTATGTTTTTCCTCATTTTGGGTTGTCATATTGCAGTTTTTGTTGGTCTAAGTTTACTGCAAATTGCAGTTCTGGGCACGTCTCTTGAGCTACCCCATATTCTTTCTTACATATGTTTCATCTAGTACTATTAACGGTGTGAATTTTTTTAGTACTGTTGCTATATTTTTTGCCAGGATTTTTAATTTTATTTGTTTGAGTTTTTGTTTTCTAATATGGGTGTAGTAATTTTTTTTTGGTAGGTTTAAAGGGAGTAAATAATAAGGTATTAGTTTTGTCATTAAAAGTTAAAAAGAGTACTATTTTTGTCAACAAAAGTTAAAATAGGGTACTAGTTTATTTTATTTTTGATAAAGAGTATTAGTTTTGCCAATAAAAGTTAAAAAGAGTATTAGTTTTGTAATCAAACATCAAAAAGAGTATTATTTTTGTCATATCCCCAAATCCATTTATCCAAAGACCCATTACACATATATGTTCATAGATAAAAAGCTCATGATGATTATGAGTTTTTTTAACAATGGTTACTTTTTGATATTTTAGTATAAGGAAATGTTAATAATTTTGAAATGTTAGCTAAATGTCATATTTATCAGTATGATATAGAAAAATATCCGTAATTTTATTATCACAATATTAATAAATATGTATATTAGTTTTTTAATAAGATAAATATGTATATTAATTTATATATAATAAGAATATGTGTATTTATCATTAACTAAAAAGTAATACTAGGTCCGTATTTTTTAATTATTTACATTTAAAACAGCATGATTAGATTCAAATTTGGTATTGATAGTTTGATGGTTTGGGTTAAGTAGATTAAAGTATTATTTATATATAACTTAATTAGAGTAATCAGGGAGCGGGGTGGTCCAGCGGAAGCTACGGCGTGAGGTCTCAAGTTCGAACCTCCATCAATCTAACAAAATCCCCTGCTTTTTGGGTGTGTGAGTTTGGGTGCGTGTGTAAATGCCTAAGTAAAAAGAAAATAATTAGAGTAATCATATACGAAAGGTAGTATTTATTTAATATTTGAAAAAATATGATATTTATTAAAAAAATTTAAAAAATTGACACTTAATATTTTAAAATATATAATATTTATTAAAAATAAGTTTATATTTATTATAATTTTCTATAATTATCAGCAAAAAAAAAAACCAAGTAGTCTTACCAACCTGACATGATGGATTCGAGTAGACTCAGCCTCAACCAAAATTTGTTTACAAAAGTTGTCTTAAATTATTCTATTTTAAACTTTCTGCTTCCATCTAAAAATAACGGGGTATTATAGAAATTATCCAAAACTTTCGTTCTTATCCGATTTATACCCAATTTTTAACTTTAATAAAAAATAACCAAATCCAAAAGTTCAGGCTGATTTACACCCCTAATTCAAGTTTGAATTTGCAGTTGATGTGCAAGAGAAGAAAAGAAGAAATATAATAGCATCTCCATTGGTAATTTCGATTATAGTCATTGTGTTAAGTAAAATGGAAGGTATAAATGATTAAGTAACTGAACGTTTATTAATAGAGGTTCACACCCAAAAAAATCTCTCCAATTCAACATTTTATTTTCTTGTCTTTTTTTGATAAATAATTTAATGTATAGTCAATCACATAATAATATTAACGTGAAAGATATCTAGCAGACCCTTAAAAAATAGAAAGTCTGCTAAATAATATATATTCACGATTAAATAAATATTTGCATTAGAAATGATTTTTAAAAAAAATTTTCATTTTCTGATGTGCCAATTAGATAATAAAAATAAATTTATTATTGCATTAAAAATGCCCTAAAAAACTGTTAAAGAAATCAAACACCGTGCGTGGTTTGACAAATCTAAGAACAGGTAAGAAGGAAACACCATGCGTGGTTTGACAAATCGAGTAAGTCCCGTAATTTACCGTTTTGCTGTTCCACAATTCTCCACGGCACGTTTGTTACCCAGACACATAGCCTAGGAGAGGATTATAACTTGTCTGTCATAATCATTGATTTTCTAAATCTAAATTCCTTCAAGTTTTATTATAATTATTAATTACGTTCCTGTCGTGTATGTATATTTATTTATGTATGTATATTTATTTAGGGAATACGCCAAGAAGTACAAAATTTTATAATTAAATATTGATAAAAAATAGTAAGATTAATTTCTCAGCACCAATTTTTAAGATAAGTTTTAACTAGCAATCTTAATAACCCTGTCTTAAACTTAAATTAGTCATTGTCCGGCGAATGGAAATTTTTTCATCATAAATATTTTAAAAATATTTAAATATAATATTTTTTTATTTCTCTTTGTATATTTTTTTGAACTAGAGTTTATTGGATTCCTCTAATTTTTTATACCATTTTAATTTATTTTTAATTTTAAATTAAAGATAGTTCATAAATATTTAATTTTTTTTACCTAAAACAATGAATAAGGTTGGAAAAAGATTTCGATTTCCAAATATATATTGTCCAATTTATTTTGCCATATTATTAGGAGTTAATTTTCTTGACGGAAAAGAAATATAAATTTTTGAATTTATTATTTTATATTCATTTTTAAAATATTGAATCATGCCCCTCAATCATATATCACTTTATTATTTATATTTTATTCTTATTTATTCAATTTACTTGGAGGAAATTTCTAAATTTAACTTTCGAGAAAAATTTCCATTTAGGCAAAATAGAAATGAGTAAAATTATTATAATGTTCTTAGTGAAGTTCGATATCAACACGTTAATTATAAACCAAAAAAATCAACCATTAACTCTATTATAAGGATATTAAATACAATTCATTGGTTTGCCTTAAAAAGATGATTTTTTTCCCCCTTTTTTCCTTATAGAAATCGAACATTGAGAGTATTATACAACATTTATAATAAGAAATGGGGAAACTTTATCTTTATTTGGTGCACTACAATGTGTTTTTTCTTTTTGTCATGGTTCTAATTTATAACTTTTTTTTTTAGCATAGTTTATATTCAGTCCGTTAAGACTCGAAAATAAAAATTTTACTATTTCTGCTGGCTCTCAACTAAAACCTTTTTTTAAAAAAATTTTACTTAAATGTGTAGTTTTGCTGTCATCACAATTTATTTGTGACGCATGCAAAACAACCTTGAGTCCGTATTTGTAATATACTAGTATAATGCTTACTTCCTTCTATTACAGTTTTTCATTTTCTTATAAACATTGATAAGAGATGAAAGACTTATTTTTTATGCGAGCTATTAAATTATACATAAAACATATCTTAAAGTATCCAACAAAGATATAGAAAATGAAGCCGTTAATGTTGACTTATCTTCACGTGCTAAAAGATAATTCTAATACGGTATTTTATTATATTCACCATGAATTTTATAGTCATTACAGTCTTAATTTATTTTTTAAAACTATATTTCTTATAATAAATAGGAAAAGTTCATAGATTAGATACTCATTACATGAGTATATATAGTGATAGGATTTTAGATTTTATAATGGAAAAAAAAAACCTTTAAGAATTCCAAATATGATATGAGTGATATCAACAATTTAAGATTTTTTTCCTATTCTTGTAATTTAGGATTTCCATTATAATAAATGGTGTGCAGTTCAGTTCCGGTTCAATTTTTTTGTCAAGGAACCAGCACTGAAACTACATAGTAAATTTTCAGTTACGATTCTTTTTCAGCAGTTCCAGTTCCGAATTCGGACATTATATATATATATATATATATATATATATATATATATATATATATATATATATATATATATATATATATTAGACTTTTCTTAATAATAATAATAATAATTATTATTATTATTATTATAAGCCACCCTACCCACTTAAGGACTCAACCCGCGACTGAGTCCAAGGAGAGGTCGCCCACCGACCAGCAGAGGGGCCGTTCCAAATGACCTCTCTGCACGACCTACGCTAGGGCACCTCCTAGACTTCTCCCTAGCGAGCTCGAGCCTTTCTTGCGTCTGGTTCCACCAGTTGGCAGGTCACCTAATACATGTGACATCTCCTGAAATCACTCGCGTGACATGACCCCATATTGTTACTCGTATCGTCTACAGTGGATACATTGTGCCCCGACCATACCTTTTACTATAGAGATATTGTGTCCCGGACCACTATAAATATCCTTCCCTCCATAACAGGGACAAGAGACCTTTTTCAGTTTATAATTTGTGCAGTGAGTGTGGATGAGAGGGAAACCTTAGATTTTTTTTAATATCTCTGAGATTAGCCATGAGTAGAATGGATGAAACCCGCGACATCCAAGACACTTAAGAAAATCAACCTATAAACTCCCAGGTGATGACCTCTTTACCCCAGGGAGCGATCTCTTCCCCCCGGGGAGCGATCTCTTCCATGCCTTCGGGGGAAGGAGGTGCACTTCCTACGGTTCTTCCCTCGTCCACTCTCCTTTGTCGTCATCTAGAGGATAATCCTTCATTGGGCAACAGCTCATCCCAACCCTATTATCATCACTCACATAACGCTGATGTCATTCCTACCGCCTTCACTTTAATCCCTCCCCCTATCCAACAAGATCAATTGTTCAACTTGTTTGCTGAATTTTTACAAAAAAACATTAACTTTGTGACGCCTCTAACTTCGCCAATTCCTAGATCAAGATCACCTGTTTGCCAATCGAACATCCGGCAGAGCAGTCTGTTGATAGAGAGACCCCGACTTGGGAACCGGACCTAGCTGCCTAACATGCATAAGAAAAACAATTCCCATAAGAAGTAGGTCGAGATGAAGTATGTCACGCTCTGTGGAATTTGAACCTACGACATCGGGTTTTGGAGACATCGGGTTTTGGAGACCCACGTTTTACCAAACTGAACTAAAAGCATTTTCTTATCACAGTAGATACGACTGTAAAGAAAAAAGGATTCTTTTTGTACCCCCAATACATCTTGCATGGTTTGGAACTTAGCTTTCCCTCTTTTTAATCTATATCAAATCCTTATTGAGAGCCTCCTATTGACTAAACCATAGGGAGCCCCACAAAATTGAGGTTGGATGCAAATGGAATGATTGAAGCTGTTATATCCTTTGTAGCGGGTAGAGTCACAAAGTCTAGTCTAGACTTCTTTTTATCTTTTCTAAGGCACTCATCCTTTTTAGGCACCCCACTGTTGGAAGGCCTAGGGAACCATCCCCTTTCTATTACAATGATAACCCCGACATAGGAGCAAAGGCCCCTAGTGTTGATAGATGGAGAGAGAAAGAGTATAGTCATTACCTAGAGCCTCGATGGGGCGAATAAGAGTTAAAAGCCGAGGTAGAGTAATGGGTTAAGGGCATACAAGGTAAGGTTGAACTTGAATCGATCTTTCAAACTGTATCTCCTTTTGTGCTGGGCATCGAAAATACTCCCATTCCTACTTAGTGGAAGGCGCCTAACTTTAAGACGACTTATTCCAGTGAGGGGAATCCCCGAAGCCACGTCTGACTTTATTATGACTTTATAGTAGCAAGAGGAGCAATAGACGCTCTTAAGGGTGTTCAAGAAAAATTAAAAATCGATAAACCGACTGAAACCGAACGAAACCAAACCGAACCAAAACTGACTCGTTCAGTTCGATTTTCTGTGCAGGATTAGTGTAAACCAAAAATATCGGTTCGGCGTTCTGTTCTGCTCATATGGGAACCAAACCGAACCGACCGAAATTGATGCGGCATCATTTTGACCTTTCTCTTAATTATAATGCTTCTTTCGTCTCTTCTTCTCATCATTTCTAGCTTTCTCTTCGAATCGAAGAAACCAACCCTCCCTTCCCTTTCACATACAGTAGCCACAGCAACCCTAACCCATCTCTGACCGTCGTGGTCCGACACTCTCTCTCCCCTTTATCTCCTACACCGACCAATTTCCTCCTCCACTCTCTCTCCCTTTTTCTTCGCCACTCTCTCTTCTCCCCTTCATCTCCTCTGCCCGCCAATGATCACCATGGATAAACAATAACTTCAAGCCATCGATCACTATAGATCACCCATCCTCAGTTCGTCGCCGCTTTAAGAAGGACTAATTTCATTTTAAGGTGCATTTGTTTATGATTTTAACTGTTGATTTAGGGTTAGGTTAGGGCCTGAACTTCTTTTTAATTTTTTATAAAGGATGTGTGCTGTTTAAAGATCAATATTGATCACCACTGATCACCATCCTCAATTCGTCACTGCCTTCAAGGACTTATTTCATTTTGAAGTGCGCTTTGTTTCTGATTTTAACTGTTGATTTAGGGTTAGGGTCTAATTTTAAATTTTTTTCACAAAGGATATGTGCTGTTTGAAGAGATGGATGTTGTCATTATTGCATAATTGAAGCCAAGTATTTATGAGAAAATATCATTTCGTTCCTAGATATGCCACTGAATGGTAATTTTTCTGTTTTCATTTTCTATTTATTTGCTTCATTTAAATTGAATTGTTGTATCTGGGTTTTGCTTTTGCTGTAAGAAAGGTTTGATCTTTGTGAAAAAATAATAAAATTTCAAGTAACTAATGTATTAATTAGTGCCTGGTTAAGTGAAAGATTTAAAGAAGGAAAAAGGGAATCAAGGAAGAAATAATTGAAATTAGTATTGTTGTGATTGTGAGTTTTAATTTTGCAATCCAAAATATGATTGTTGAAATTGTATAATTGTAAGAGATGCGTTTGCTATTTTTATTAGTATCAAAATTGTGAAAATTTGATTATAATTTTGTAGAACAGTGGAATTTTAATAGGATTGAAAAGTCAATATTATACTATTTCCTTTTACAAAATTCAAAAAGCAAAAGCATGGGAAAGTGAATTACTAGGACTTCTAATTCACTAATATTCAAACTTCAAATTTGATTTGTCAAAAGAAGAGCTCTAACTTTTAAAACTTCTTTTTGTGCAGGTTGTGTTGAAGATGAAGAGCACAACAAGAAAAAGACCAAAGTTTTGGCCAATATGGCCCCATTGAACATTATTATAAAAGCTTTTAAAGTTTAGATTTTGTTTTTGGTGTTTTTATAGTATTTTTGTAAAGAAGAAATGTTAGTAGTAGTAATCTTTTATCTTAAGTTGGGATTAGGGAAAATATAAATTAAGCAATTATTGTAATTTCTTGTTATATTTTGAACTAGAAAAGAATTATGAACAAAAAGCAAAGGAACAAGTAAAAAAAGCAGAAATCAGTGAGCAAAGTATTTGCTATTTTCAGTTAAACACTAAACCGAACCGAACCGAACCAATAAAATCGATTCGGTTTCTGATCGATTTTATGCAGCTTCGGTTCGGTTTTCGATCTCCTTTTATCGGTTCGGTTTTTTGATCGATTTGGGCTTATCAGTTCGGTGAACTGAACCGTACATGAACACCCCTAGACGCTCTCATGTGCAACCATTTTCCTGAAACTTTAACAGACGATGCCAATGAATGGTTCCACCACTTACCTGACTGAAGCATTTCGAGCTTTCCTAATTTGGGAGAAAAATTCACACTTAAATTCAAAAAGAACATACCAAGGAAAAAAAAGCATTAGATTTAAAGCTTATTTTCAAAAACGATGGTGAGTATTTGGAGAAATTCATGGATAGGTTCAGAGCAATAGCTATATTGATACAGAACTTAAATGTAGAGCTAGCGACATAGATTTTGCAATCCAACTGTCACTTTCAAGAACTAACTAACTCTCTATCCCTAGATGAACCAAAGTCCATTTAGGACTTATTAATAAGGGCAAATGAGGGACATTCTAAGGGACCCGATCCGATCCCTATGAGTACAGACAACGCACCTGTAATAGCAATATTTATTGTGACTACTATAAATTGCCAGGTTATAGCACCGCAGAATGCAAAACTTTAAAGGTTAAAACAGATCGTATGCTTCAAACAGGCGAGTTGAAAAATTTTGTAGACACTTTTAAGCAACAAAGAAGTGGTCCTGGTAGAGGTTCCGCCAATAGACCACCGGCGGAGGAGGCACAGAGGCAAGATGATAAAAAAAAACCAGGGATTTGGAGCCAGAAAGGAGCCACAAAGTACTATCCATATGATTTTGTTAGCAGAGCTTGAGGAAATAGATATTCAGGTAGGTAAACGATCTACGAATAAGGTGTTCTTGGCCCAAGAAGTTGATTCATCAGATCTTGTCATCTCTTTCTCCAAGGAAGATGGATGTGACGAAAGGGAAATATCTTATCCACATAGTGATGCTTTGGTCATTAAGGCTATTATAGCAAATTTCACAATAAAGTGGGTTTTGGTCAACGATGCTAGTAAGGTCAATATACTGATGCTTCAAGTGTTCTCTCAGTTGAAGATTGACATGAACAGGCTCCGACCAATTAGAACTGTCAGTTAAAGGCATTATTGAGCTGTCAAATAATTTAGGTGAGCAGGAGCATGTCGAGTGCAGTAAAGCTTTCTTCCTTATCATTGATACCACTCTAACGTACAACGTCATAATGGGATGCCCTCTTTTGAGCAAAGTGGCTGGGGCAACTTCCATTAGATATCTTACTTTGAAATATCTATCTTACTGGTGTTATGGTAGTTAAAGGATAGCTCGTGAGTCATACTACACTACAGTCAAAGGGGCCCATATCGTTAACATGATAGAGCTCGCAGGAGCCCATGTCACCTCCTCGGAAGAGATAGAGATGTTAGGAATACCTCCTTCTCATGGTGATCTCATTATTGTCGATGAGAGGCAAACTTTGGTTGTGAGGCCTATTTAAAAAGAATTCTATAATAGTGCAAAATAAGAACCTTAGAGCCTATAGATACCCCAAGTGCAGTAGCTAGTAGTTTGAAAAAACTAGCGGGTAAGAAGGCTGGAGATGGCGAAAAGTTTAACCCCAAGGACAAATGTCTCTCTTATAAGCAAGCGACAGCAGCAGAAGATTTAAAGGAGGTGATTTTTTGGGAAGAGAAAGTTATTAAAGTAGACAGTGAAATGGGAGAAAAGTCAGTATTAATAAAGGAATTTTTAAGAAGAGAAGTAAACAGTTTTGCATGGAAACCTAGTAAATCCCTTGGTTATTATGCACAAGCTAAGCATTAATCCGACCTACTGCCCGTAGTGCAAAGAAAACGAAGGCATTAGAAAGAAAAAGACATCACCATTGAAGCAGAGATATCCAAATTGGAAAAAGCGGGCTTCATTATGGAAGTAGACTACTCAAAGTGGTTAGCCAACGTTGTAATGATCAAGAAGTCAAACAAAAAATGGCTGATGTGTGTAAATTTCACCGACCTTAATAAGGTGTGTCCAAAAGATGCATATCATTTGCCTAGCATTGACAATCTGGTTCGATTCCGCATCAAGATATATAATTTACTCTTTGATGGATGCGGCGAGCGGCTACTATCAGATCATGATGGACCCAACTGATGTAAAAAAAAAAAAAAAAAACTTGTTTTGTTATCGAAATGGCAACCTATTGTTATAGGGTCATGCCTTTTGGATTGAAAAATGCAGAAGCCACATATCAACGATTAGTCAACAAGATGTTCAAGGAACAGATAGGCAAAAATATGGAAGTCTATGTGGATGACATGACCGTAAAAAGCAAATCTATAAAAGAGCATGTTTATAACCTCGAGGAGGTATTTTGAATAATTAATCAGTATAAACTCAAGCTTAATCTCGAGAAATACGCCTTTGGGATATAGGCAAAAAATTTCTTGGAATTTATGATCTTGCGAAGAGGGATTGAGGTGAATCCTGAAAAAATCAGGGCAGTCATAGACATACAATCAGCCCATACTCTACATGAGGTCCAAATTCTGAATGGATGACAAGTAGCATTGGGACAATTCATGTCCTATGTTGCTAAACAGTGCCTTCCTTTCTTTAAGTTTCTAAAAAAGGAGAATGACTACGCATGGGACAATGAGTGCCAGAAAGCTTTTCAGGACATTAAGACCCTTTTGTCTACACCACCACTATTAAACAAACTAGTGGTGGGAGAAGTTCTGTACCTCTACTTGGCCGCTATAGATGAGACCATCGCTTCGGTATTGATTCAGAAAGAGGGAGAAAGCCAGCTCCCCATTTACTACATTAGCAACATGTTGAAAGGGGGCTGAGCTTAGATACCCAATAGTCGAGAAGATCACATACGCGGTACTGGTAAGCTTGATAAAGTTAAGGCAGTACTTCAAAATGCATATTATCTGCGTAAGAACCGCTTTCCCTTTAAATAAGTTATTGCTTAAAGCCGACACGTCAGGGCGCATGGTTGAATGGTCCATTCGGTTAAGCGAATTTAACATTCACTACAAACCTCTTAAAGCATTAAAGGCCCAAGTATTAGCAGATTTCATCGTTGAGTTTTCGGGTCGAAATAAAAGGAAGGCAAAGAGGACATATGAAAAATTAACGATATTAAATATTCATGCGAAGATAGTACATGAGAACTTTGGATAAATGGAGTGTCCAATCAAGAAGGATCATGTGTCGACGTAGTGATGAAGGGACCGTAAAAACTAAAAGTTAATTATGTCGTGAAACTATATTTTAGCACCACTAATAATGTAGCAGAGTATGAAGCTCTCATCATGGGCTATGGCTGGCAAAAAAAGTACGTCCTTTGTATCTAAATCTTTTCTTCTACTCAAGACTGGTGGTTAGCCAAGTAGAAGACATGTACTCTATTTACGATTCCCTGTTAAGGCGATATTGAGCAGAAAATCCTTAGAGAATAGGGGAAGACTTGTACAGTCACTTTAATCGGAAGAGAACATAATATGAAAGCAAACACTTGGGCAAAATAAGCATCTAAAGGTCAAATATATGGCAATTGTTTCTATGAGGTTGCCAGTTCCTCATGTATCGAGGCAATTGAGGTAGCACTCTTGGAAGAAAAGGAGACATGGATGACCCTTATAATCAAGTATCTGATTAACGGGGAAGTTCCTCATGATAAAGCTCAAACAACTAAGTTTATCAGAAAAGAAGCTATGTATTCTTTTTAAGAGGAAACCCTCTATAAGAGGTCATTTTCTTATCCTTGGGCATGATGCCTCAGAGGAAAAGAATGCCATTATGTCATAAATAAGATTTATGCTAGAGCAAGAGAAGCACAAGAAGGGACTGAGGCTATAGAAAGGAAAATTTTATTATTAGGATATTTCTGGCCTACTTTAAAAAATGATGTTGAATAATATGTAGGCCAATGTTAATCTTGCCAGATCCACAGGCATTATCTGCATCAACCTCTTTAAAATTTAGGACCTCTCAGTAAGGTATGGCCATTTGTGATGTGGGGAATCAACATTTTAGGACCCTTCCCACCTTCGATGGGACAAAAACATTTCGCGATAGTGGTCGATCACTTTACAAAGTGGGTCGAAGCAGAAGCCCTTCCAACCATCACCACTGTAAGAATAATTAGTTTCTTTAGAGAGTTAGTTATATGGAGATTCGGGGTTCCCTAAGGTTTAGTTGCATACAATGAACGATAACTCGACAGTGCTCAATTTTAAGAATTCTATAATTAATGAAAAATCACTCTCTATTTTCCCCTCCGTTGCTCACCCCCAATCTAATGGATAGACGGATATAGCAAATAGAGCCATTCTATATGGCCTACACAAGAGATTGAAGGATAAGCACCATAATTGGGTGGCAGAGCTCGAAAACGTGCTATGGTCTTCCCACATAATGCCAAGGAAAGCAATTGGCAAAACCCTATTGGATGGCAGAGCTCAAAAATGTGCTATGGTCTTACCACACAACGCAAAGGAAAGCAACTGGCAAAACCCTATTCTCTCTGGTCTATGGTTGTGAAGCAATTCTCCCGGCAGAGATCGGCATACCAAGCTATAAGGTGGCCCATTATAATCTTCAGGAAAATAATAAAGACATTAGAATAGCTCTTGATTTAGCAGAAGAGACTATAAATGAAGCTCAAAATCGAATAGCTACCTACTAGCAGCTAATGGTTAAGTACCATAAAAGAAGGGTCAAAGCAAAAACTTTAGAAGAAGGCGACTTGGTTTAGGGAAGAGCCGATCTTGCTAAAGGGAATGCTGGGGTGAGAAAGTTGAGCCTAAACTGGGAAGGACCATACAAGATCATCACTAAGATAGGCCCAACCACATTCAGATTAGCCAGAATAGATGGTACCATGATCCCCAGAACATTGAATTCCAGTTTACTCAAAAAATGTCACGTAATCTCTACTCTAATAGCACACATCTTATAGCTTACATTATAACTTCAAATCAAGATTAATTCTTGATAAATAACATAAAATAACTAACCGATCTTGTCCTGGCTATATGTGTTTTTACTTTCTTAACAGATTTTCAACATCTCGTATGTGCTTAGACCCCTATGCCCCACATACGCTTAGGCCTCCAGACTTTCAGCACCTTGTATGTGCTTAGGCCCTTGTGCCTGGCATGAGCTTGGGCCTCTAGACTTTCAACACCTTGTATGTGCTTGGGCCCCTGTGTCCCATATACGCTTGGGCCTCCAGACTTTCAATTCCTTATATGTGCTTGGACCTCTGTGGCTCGCATATGCTTGGACCTCCATACTAAATAAAGATAAGACCTCGTATGGGGACCCATTTCCTAATTCGCTGGGGAATAGAAATAAGACCTCGCATGGAGATCTATTTCCTTATTCGCTAGGGCAAGCCTCTTTGAGAGCTTAAAAAGAGTAAGTCATAACACGCTGAATCTTGTTCACACACTTAAGCCAAGTAAGCATAAGACCTCGCATAGGAACCTGTTTTCTTATACGCTGGGGTATAGAAAATAAAAACACCTCACTAAGGGCTTAAAAGGAGTAAGTCCTAACACGCTGGAACTTTCCACATGCTTAGGCCAAGTAAACATAAGACCTCACATGGGGACCCATTTCCTCATTCGCTAAGGCACATAAAATAAAAATGCCTATCTAAGGGCTTAAAAAGAGTAAGTCCTAACACGCTAGATCTTATTCATACACTTAGGCCAAATAAGCATAAGACCTCGCATGGGAACCCGTTTTCCTTATTCACTGGGGTACAAAAAATAAAAATGTCTCCCTGAGGGCTTAAAGGGAGTAAATCCTAACATGTTGGATCTTACCACACATTTAGGCCAAGTAACTATAAGACCTCGTACGGAGACCCGTTTTCTAATTCGCTGGGGCACAGAAAATAAAAACACATCTTTTAGGACTTAAAAGGAGCAAGTCCTAGCATGCTAGACCCTGTCCATACGACTAAGAAAAGTAAGTCTAAATACATTGGGCCTGGTCCATATGTGCGCTACAATCACAACCTAGTATGCTTGATGCAGCTCGGGTCGCCATTCTCATCAACGCCTTACATAAACGACCTGATCCTTACGCATCCAGGCCTATTTACTTAAAACCTTAAACAACGTGTTAGACCTGGTTCATATGTACGCTACAATTGTGATCTAATATGCTTGATGCAGCTCGAGTCGCCAATCTCATCAACGCCTTACATAGGCGACCTGATCATTACGTGTCCATGCCTAATTACTCAAAACCTTAAACAACTTAAGACTAGTTGTAAAATACCTCACCATAGCAAGTTGTTGAACAACAAGGCCACCTAAACAAATTGAATAGGGAAGGACAATAAGGGAAAAGGAAAGGTCTTTACCTTCCATCACGTGCCTAGCACACGCCCGATAAAGTGATTAATGTTTTACTACAAATTCCAATATAGAAACCCAACGTCCAGCGTTACACACTTATGTTTATTACTGAAGCTCAAAGGCCGCATAGTTTGGCTTATTTAAGTCACAGCTCGATAGAAACAGACATATTGCTTCTCTCTGCATAAACACCATCCATTTCTTACTCAACCTTTAATAATAGACTCAAGATGACCTCATTTTAACAAATTTCATCTACTTCCTTTTGAGTTAATTTCACGAATTATTGCACTAGTCACTTATTCCTTCTTTACTGCCCTATACAGTATCAAACTTAACTGTAAATAATTCTTACAAGCTTTAATGGATGACCACGTCTATACATCTATTTCACTAGATGAATTTCATTTACTACTAAGGGAACAAGTTAATTGACCTCCTACTTTCCAATGTTTTGCCAACTGTAGACACACAGAAAACTCAAAAGTATTGTTCAGACAAGGGCTCGTTGATTACTTTATCCACGTGAATCTTAGAGGCTGGTATTTTTACAAAAAGCTACATTTAAAACCCATCATAAAACTATCTACGTATATGGTATGATCATGATTTGCCATACTAATTACGTCCAAAAATAGGGTCTAAACTTACTCACAACTATATTTGTAGGCCCGGTAGCAACTAAGATGGGGGTAAATTAGTTGGCTAATAAAAATTTGTTTAAGGTGTGAAATGTGGTGGATTAAAATCTTAATGGAAGTTTGGGATGAAACTTAAAAGATGAACAAGAGATTTTATAGTGGTTCGGCTTTAACTCAAGCGTACGTCCACTTCTCTGATTATCCTTAGAATCAGATTCTACTATTTACTTAAGAATACAAGAGAGGTTTTCCAAGTTCACCTCAAACTTAGAGTTTATAGCTAACTTTAAACTTTACAACACACAATCTAAAGTTTAAAACTCACTCTAAACTATCAACATGAATATTGAGTTTCCTAGCTCACTCAACTAACTATACACAATAATAATGTTGAGTTATAGCTCATTCAATAAACTATACAACAAAATACATTTTTAATGAATGAAATAGTAAAAGATGAAAGGAAGGTTGATTACAATAAAGCTTAAGTTCTCTATAGTTGATCCAATCTTTTGAAAGCTATATAAATGGGTATTTATACTTAAACTTTGAGAATATAGTCATTGCTCCTTGAATTGAAGTCTTTTCTAATTTTTTGCAAATGTCGTGAGCACACCCACTATCACATGCGTGAATCCTCACAAAGTTTTCTTAATGGACTTGTAATAGCTCTCTGACATCTCAGCTTTTCTTGTTAAACTAGCCATTGGGTTTTGACTTTAGTAGTGTCGCAAGCACAAAGCCTATGTTGCGTGCGCGACATGATAGTTACAGCTTGTAACGGCTACTGTATGTTTCTGTTGAGAGCAAGTCATTTGGTTCATAAGCGAGATAACGTTCTCTGGAACTGAATTTGATATCTTTATGAGTGTGCTATCTTTGTCGCGTTTGTGACGTCGTTGCCAAAAGTCTTCTTGTGTACGCGAGCCTTTCGTCGCAAGCGAGAAAAGGTTTTCTGGAACATTTTCAACTTTAGAAGGATTCTTCGCGAGCGTGCCTGAACTCGTATGTGGGACATCGGTGCCAGAACTTTTCTTCTTGAGCATTTATTACGAGTGAGACAAAGTGCGTTGGAACTTATTTTCTCATCGTTGCGCGAGTAATGCTATTTCTGAACTTCAATTCTTTTGCAAGTCTAAGTGTTCATCTTGATTAGTTTGAGTTCGGACTTGCTGGAGCTGTACTTAAACACTTGAAATATCATTAGTAAATCACAAGTTCAAGTAAGTTTGTTAAATATTCAAAACCGAGATATTTTGGTATTTCGAGTACAACAATATTCGGGCGATATGACCTAGACACCATAATAACAAAATGTAAAAGGAGAATACAACACCTTCTCTTTTAATTCTGGATCAATAATTACTTAGTAGGTTAGGGCCCGCCGACTAAGGGTGGGTTAGGATACAAAACCTTCACTGTCGTTGTAATAAAAAGAATCTAACTTCTTCCCTAAAATATAAAAGGTCAGGATGGAAGTCAGATAATGACTTCAAAGATAACCCTTACTTATGTGATTTTTATTTATGGTGTCTGGAAGCATTTAAATTTTGTAATATGTTGAGAACCAGTTGATTTGAAGGATATATTTATGCACAATTTCTAAGTATATACTGTTTAATTATATGATTCATAATAATGTCACTTTTAATAACATATCTTTTTTCCATCTGTATACTATATATTTTGATCTTTCTTAACAATTTCACGTTTTTCTTTATTATAAAATTGTTCAACAGAGTAGAGCGACCTCAAATTTCTAATTTGCTAAGTACTACACTTTGGAAGTTATAGAACATTTCTATTTGAGCAATATCAATTACAGTACAATAATGTTTCACAAACTCGAATAATATAGTTAAAGGCCAAAACATGCCATAACATTATAAGCATATGCAAAAATTCGACTTCCAGGTCGCCATTACGAAACAATCTTTTCATCAGATAAACAGATAAAAATTGTTAATATATTTCATATTAAACATATAGCAAGCATTAATATTTACAAACCAGATTATTATCGGTTTATGGGACATAGGTATGCGACTTCAATGTTCTTATTTACAAGAATCTATAACATCCATTAACGAAGCAATAGATACTTTAATAAAATATATCACCGTTACAACAAGCAAAGGTATATAAAACAGTGGTCATTCATTCATATGTAATCAAATTATTACAAGATTAGAAATTAGAACACCTATTCTTCATACAATATCAAGTGGCTACAACACCTATCTCTTACGATAAACCAAATTTGACTAATCAACTTCACACGGATTGGGAGATGACCTTAAAAATGATAAATACAAGGTCAACATACCAACCTCTTTACTCGGTATGCAGTTAATATGATCGACATATCTACCTCCGCTTCATTCATCTCGTATAGCGCAAGATGAATGTTAGGTTCTGCCACTTTTAGCATTGTTTCAAAAGGGACAAAGCATTTAAATAACCTCTGCTAAGTGACCCCAAATGCACCAGTTTCACCCAATTTGGAGGCAACACCAGAATAGCTATGTCGATCACACTAAAGTAAGAACACGTCACAAGATGATAGGGAAGGGGAATCTTAGATTTCCTCCGAAATATCTCAGGTGGGAAGCACATAGGACTTGAGTTACGCCTTAGTAGAGAAGGCCAAGAGAATAAGACAGGCTCTGTATGAAGGAGGCAAGTCTACTACTACAAATAGCATGCCGACAGCATGTTGCACATTCTATCCTTTTGCCAATTAAACTTTGTAAAATAAATCAAATATAAAAAATCGCTCCCTAACGAAAAGACTTTGTTCGACCTCAGGATGGCAGATCAGGCCTTCACCCTACCATAACCTTACAACCGTGACCCGACATGCTTGATGCAGCTCGGGTCACCGTTTCCATCAACGCCTCACATCTGTGACCTGATGGAGTCTAAGTCACCTTCACGAACCCCAACCACATTTCAAATTGGCCACAAACGCCATCTTTATTGCCACTTAACTCCTCACCACTTATCAATCCAATAAGAAAACTAAATGTCAAAGCAAGAAGTGAATAAAGAAAGCTTTAATGAAAGCTGCCCTTTATAGGCAAGGTGCTGCGATTTCTCGAGAAAAGAGCATTAATAACCCCAATTACCAAAATACCCCTATTAATCTACATCCATATTAGGGATAACTGAGTAATCAGTCGAGCATTTACTACACTATATGGCAAATATTTCGGAACTCAAAAATCAAATCCTCTACCTATGTTGCCTTGAGAAGAATGGTGCGACTCACCCTTCAGTGAGGTCGCAGAAGCCACGAAGACGTTCGAGATGCTTATACTGACCTTTTACAGTATGATGCTATTAATCAAGACATGGAATGACTTGGACCGAAGGGGACATTTGTAAGCCACCTTACCCACTTAAAGACGACTGAGTCCAAGGAGAAGTCACCCACTGACCAGTAGAGAGGCCATTCCAAATGACCTCTCCGCTAAGGGTGAACAAAAATAACCGAAAACCAAGAACCGAACCGAACAGAAAATTTGGTTAACCGAATAGTTCAGTTCGATTTCGGTTTCGGTTATAGAAATGTTAAAACCGAAAATTTCGGTTCGGTGGTCGGTTTTAGAATTTTTTGAACCGAACCATATATATATATATATATATATATATATATATATATATATATATATATATATA
>CATIWJ010084428.1:0-18450 GCA_949640765.1 Croton laevigatus | reverse complement strand
CCATGATCCGGCCAAATTGAAGGTAAATTCTTAATCTCCATAACATAAGCTACAATTTGACGTTGATTTTGTGCCAATTGGTCACAGGAATTGAAAGTTTAGTTTTTCCGGTAACCAACCGTGCGGTTTTTGGTAAATTCCTGCCAAACGGCCGGTAGTCCGTTAGAATTGATCACATGTTTGGAAACTAGACTTTAAGACGAATCTAGACATATATTTTGTGTAAAATTTGGATGCCGTTGCAATTTCCGGCGACCGGACAGTGACCGGCCAGCGACCGGAATATTCCGTCCGGCGAGTGATTTTCGGACATAATTGTTATTGCATCGTTTCGACGTCCCGAACCCGAATATGAACTCTGAATAATGAATTGAGAACCCGACGGACCAAAAACGTAAATATCGCAAAAGTGTCTAATTAGTTAATATGTAATTAATAATAAACGGAATATGAATAAAATGAATAAATGATGTTACTGATAATTTATTAGGATAATTTTAATGAGAATGACCGAATTGAGATGGAATATTATTAACGTAATAACGGCATCGGACAATTTATGAGAAGACTAATTATTGATAAAATGCTAATAGTAAAACAATGAGATTAATTAACATTGACTAATTAAGACGAAAATTAGGTAGTTGAAAGTTATGGAAGTATAACAAATAAATAATTGGAAATTGCTATTAATATAGCAAAAGCAGCGAGGAGTAGTGGAATTAATAAATAAAAATGAGAGAAATAAATAAATTAAATAAGGTATTAATCAAGTGTGCAATTCAATGATATAGCTAACAACGAGATACGATCGTGATACGAGAGCGCAGGAGAAGCGTGTGTGGAACATCGCGTCGCACAGGTTTGATACTTTACAAATTCATACGTTTGAGTTTGATGAACGTGCTATGAAATGTGATATGCTATGTGAAGTTGTGAATACTCCTTGTTTGTGATATTGATCTGTGAATGGTTGCATTATGTTTATAGTTATTTATGTAAAGTATCCACTGAGCTCGTATCTCAGCAAGTTTAGTGTTTGCTAAACTTGTAGGTGTCAGAAGCAGAAGTCATGAAAGTACCAGTAATGCAGAGTGATATCAGAAGTTGACCAAGTCATAGTGTGGCATATGCTGAAGAGTTATAAGAGAAAATAGTTATGAAATTGAAATTGTAATTTATTATATTGTAATTTTATTGGTGTAATTATCATATTTAAAGAAAAATAAGTTCTGGGTACCGTCGAAGGGCACATGTGACACCTCAGTTTATCTTATTCGTAAGGCGGATTTGGGGTGTTACATAAAGTATCAAAACTGTTATTAATGTTGCATTTTACTCCATGTTCACCTCCCGTATTTTCTTGTCTGGTTTAGTCTGCGTTGTTGTCTATTCTATAAAATAACCATAATTCTAATTAATTTCTCATTTTATTTATTAATGAACTTCTTTAATATTTCTATTAATTTATTATGCTCTTATTTTGCTTCTTTACTATACTTCTGTGCACCTTCTTCGCAGTCTAATATATTCTATAACTGAGCTCAGTGGCTTAGCTACCATGGGGCCAAAGGGGGCGTTGGGCCCCATGGTTTTCTGGGGGAAAAAAGCTTGAGTAGGATGAGTTTTGGCCAGAATTTACAGAGGAGGGGCGGCGAGAATGGAAGCTGGAAAGAAAAAAGGAGGAGGAGAAAGAAGGAAATAAGGAAGGAAAGAAAGATTTGTGACCTGAAAATGCGATTCCCGGTGATCGAAGAGGAAGAAGACGATGATACTGTTCATCATACTTTCGGAAGCGATTTCTGGCAGATCCCGTGGTCGGACGGTGAAAACAAGGACAGATATAGACTCCTCTCTTCATAAGCTTTCTGATGATGGTGGAGTTACCGCCGATCTGTGACAGGATCAGAAAACGTGTTCAAGGTTGAAGAAGAAGTGGAAATTTTCATTTCAGTCCCTCAGTTCTTCAATTTTGTGAAAATGAACCATAAAATTACATTTTGGTCCTTCTATCGTTCTTTTAATGGAAAAAATAGATAGAAGGTCGTTATTGTCAATTAAAAAATAACGTAGGGACTTTTTGGTCTAAAAACAAAAAGACGGAGAGTTTTTTATAGATATGGTCAAAACATAGAGACCTTTTTTCTATTTGCCTTTATTTTTATTTATTTTGTTTTGATCGTGTTTAGCTTTTCAAAGTGATTGTAAGAAATTCATTAGTTCATTAATTCATGGAATATGATCGATTTTAAGTAATAATTGTGCTATTTTGTATTAATTTTGGGATTATTTTATTTGAGTTGAGGTTTCCTGCTGACATTTTGTTTCCCCATTTTGAATTGTTTTGATTTAAAATTGTAATGTTGTACACATTTTGGGATTGTTTGAGATTTCCTTCTTAAATTTGTAATTCCTATTTTTAGTGGTTTTTATTTTAAATTGTAATTGTGCTATTTTTGTACACATTTTTTTGGGATTATTTTGAGCTTTCCTTTTTACATTTTAGCCCTTATTTTTAATTAATGGTTTAGATTTTAAATTGTAATTTGGTATTTTTTTTCTTAAAATGTAGTTATGGAACGATAATTTAAACGGTTAAAACCAAGTAAAGAATCATCATCAGTTAATCAAAATGATCAAGTTCTTCAGAAACAAGATGAAGAGATTGTTCACCAATAAGATGAGGTACTTCTTGACAAACAAAATGAAGTGAATGTTGAAGAACATGAGCTGGATATACATAATCTTCCTTCTGATCCTGGATTGCGACCTAGTATAATGAGCTATCCACTAAACAAACGAGATGAGGTACGTAGAGTTTATTTATTAAAGGGTCCTTGTCAACCACGCAATCACAAATTTTCTCAAATTGTTGACGGGAATCGAAAAAGGAAATTTGTTGTAACTTGGTTTGATGAATTTAAAGATTGGTTGGAATATAATATTGAAAAGGATGCTGTGTTTTGTTTGTATTGTTATTTGTTTTCGTCTGAACGTCATGAAAGATGTCATCAAGCTTTTGTATCTGAGGGTTTTAATACATGGTGAAAGAAGGAAAGATTAGTCCAGCATATAGGAGATCACAATTTAGATCATAATATGTGTAGATTAGCTTGTCAAGATTTGATGAATAAATTTCAGTCTATTGAATTGTCTTTTGCAAAACAATCAGCAAAATCAAATACTGGGTATCGTCTTAGGTTAAATGCAAGTGTGAAATGTATTCGTTTTCTCTTAGAAGAAGGTTTGCCTTTTCAAAGACATGATGAATCTGAAAGCTCATTGAAAAAGGGGCATTTTCTTGGCTTGTTAAAGATGTATATCGAAGATAATGAAAAACTTAGGGATGTTGTGTTACATAATGCTCCTGAAAATCTAAAACTCACATCACCTGATATTCAACATGATATCATTAGAGCATACGCTGCTGAGACAACAAAAGCTATAATATCAGATTTAGGTGGTGATTTGTTTTCTATATTAGTTGATGAATGTTGAGATGTGTCTGTCAATGAGTAAATAGGACTTGTTATTCGATATGTCGATAAACTTGGATGTGTTGTTGAAAGGTTCATTGGTGTTGTCCATATGTGTGATACAACTGCAATTTCACCATATAATGCGATTAAAGAAATGTTTTCAACTCATGGCTTAAGTTTTTCGGGTTTGAGAGGTCAGGGCTATGATGGACCAAGTAATATGGGTGGTGAATTTAATGGGTTTAAAAGTTTGATTTAAAAGGAAAATCCCAATGCATACTACATTAATTGTTTTGCGCATCAACTCTAAGTAACACCTGTTGCCGTTGCTAGAGACCATCCAAAAGTATGTACATTTTTTAATGTCATTACTCGTTTGTGCAATGTTGTTGGAGGTTCTTGTAAGCGTAGGGCTATGATTCGTGAGAAGCAAAAAGAGAAAATTGCATAAGAAATTGCAGAAGGTGTGTTGTTAACAGGACAAGGCTTGAATGATGGCATTAAAAGGATCAGGGGATACTCGTTGGGGTTCTCACCATGGTACGCTTGTTAGTTTAGTTCATTTATTTAGTTCGATCGCCAATGTTCTTGAATATGTTGGGAAAAATGGGTATGATCGTTTACAAAGGGCAGAGGCTGATGAATTGATAATTTTAGTGAACCATTTTGAATTTATCTTTATGTTGCAACTTATGATCAAGATTTTACGAGTGGCAAATGAGATATCTCAAGTGTTACAAAAGAGAGATCAAGATATAGTGAATGATATGATATTGGTTAAAATGTCAAAAAATCGTTTACAATTAATGAGGGATGATGGCTGGGAATCTTTATTGAAGCAAGTGTTGGCATTTTATAATGAACACGATATTGATGTGGTTGATATGAATGATGTCTATACAGCTAGAAGATCAAGACGTACAAGTGAATAATTGACCAATTTGCATTATTATCGTGTTGAGCTATTTTATACTGTGATTGATATACAACTTTAAGAGCTCAACAATCGATTTAATGAGACTAATACAAATTTGCTTTTATGTATGGCATGTCTTCATCCCAGATACTCATTTTCTACTTTTGATACGGACAAAATGCTCACACTTACAAGGCGCTATTCTTCTGATTTTTCTCCTGTTGATTTGATTATACTTAAATTTCAACTTGAAAATTTTGTTGTTGAAATGCGCATGGATGAGAATTTCTCTGAATGGAATGGAATTGGAGACATTGCCAAGAAGATGGTTTTTTCAAAAAAAACATGATATTTTTCCTTTGGTATTTAAGTTAATCAAACTGTCGTTGCTTTTGCTAATTGCTACTGCTATTGTTGAGAGAGTATTTTCTGTAATGAAATTAATTAAAATCACTCTCCGCAATATAATGGGAGATGAATTATTGAATAATTGTATGGTTTGCTTTATTGAAAATGATGTATTTAAAAATGTTAGCAATTTAGATATTATGAATAGATTTTAATCAATGAAAAGTAGACGGGGATCTTTGTAATTCATTTATAATTTTTAATATTATTTATGAATTTTACATTTTTGTCTTATATTTCTTGTTTATTTTTAATTTTAATTAAATAATCGGAAATAGTAACGTAGCCAGAATTTGAGCCCTAACGATGATTTCCTGGCTACGCCACTCATCAATCTAACTATTTTAATTAGAGATTATTTGTATAAATATTAGTTTGCTGATAAAAAACGCTAACAGTTTAGTTCCAAAAAAATCAATTTTTTTTTAATTTTTGTTAAAATATTCAATAATTTAGATTTTTTACCTTTTAAAATATATTAATTTATGAGAGGACCAAATAAGTAAATGATGAAAAGCTAATAAGCTATAGACTAAAAAATATAATACGTATTTAAAAATATAGAATAATACAAGGACTAAATAACAATTATCCCAGTGGCGCCACACTCCTATGATTTGCTGAATCTTCCCGCCAAGAAAACAAAAAAACTCCAAAAGTCATTTCTTTCACTCTTCCTTAGTACGAAACCCTATTCACCACTATCCACCCGCAAGAAAGATGACGGACGAACAGCCAGTCGATGCCGGTAGGAGGCGGAGCAGGGGACCTGAGGCTACAGCTCGATTGGAAGCCTTAGAGCGCCTTAAAGCCCTACGCCGAGGAGGCCGTAGATCTGAGAGTGGCGGAGGATACGACATCAAGGTTGAGACTCCGATTTATGATACAGTCTCGGAGGATGATTACGACAAACTCGTGGCACGCCGTCGAGAAGAGGTCAAAGGATTTATTATCGATGACGATGGCCTTGGGTATGGAGATGAAGGCCAGGAAGAGGACTGGACACAGGCCGGCTTCAATTTATCGTCAGATGAATCCGACGGTGGAGAGCAAAATAACAGAGTTAAAAAGAAAAGGATGGAAAAGAAAGAGAAAGATACACAACAAAAGAAAGTTAATCCTGCACTATCAGCTGCGGCTGCAATGATGGGGAAACAAAGAATATCGGCAATGTTTACATCTACTGTGTTTAAAAGTAGAGATTCTGCTAAGGTTAATAGTTTAGATTGTGAAAATATAATTGATGATGTTATTGCTGAGTTTGCTCCTGATGAAGCAGATAGAGCGAGAAGAAGAGGGCAATTGGCTGTGAAGAATTTCACTCCAATTAAGACTGAGGATCAGGTTGTTAGTAAAGTTGGTTTGATGGTCACTGATAAATTGAGCAAGGTTGATGCAAATAATCGTGATACCGTCCTTGGCTTAGATAACAGTTGCAATGTTGATGTGGGAAATGGGTTAATCAAGGAATTCAAGGCAGAGAAAGCAATAGAGCAATCAGTTGATGTAGAAGCTGTTGGAGGAGTTGCTAAAGATGATGAAAGTATATTGGTTGAAGTGAAAGCAGAGACAGCAGTGGAGGCTGCACGCACGCTTAATGCGAAGATTATGGTGGAGGAGAGGGATCCTGCTTTGAGCGCAATGGCTGATTGGCAGGCAGTGAGGAGTGGTGGAAATGAGAGTGTGGCTGTTGTTACTGAGGAGGTTAAGAGCGGGTTAAGCTGTGAAGATCTATCAGAGTTTGAGCTGGAGGCTGATGGTTCACTGTCTTTTTACATTATTGATGCTCATGAGGAGGTTTTTGGTGCTAACATGGGTACTGTCTATCTTTTTGGGAAGGTAATTCATTAGGAATTCAACTATGCTATTAAATTTAAGAATTTTTACATAAATGTCAATTAAGCTTTGATTCAAGAATTGGGTGGCTGACTGAGTTAACTAGTTAGTGAGTTATGTTACTTTATGCTGTAACTTGGTTTGTCATGATTTCAGTGGCATGGAAGCTCGTGTAACAAATCAAATAGGTAGTTTACAATAGTGTGGTTGGGTGAATTGCTTATTCACACTGAAAGTTTATGAGAATTTAATGCAATATAGTTATGTATTCTGATCCAACATTGAAGACATTATTCTTAGGTCTCTCGAAATTGTTATTTACTTAAATCCATGTGCAAGAAGTATCATTTTGACATCTGTCATTGGAGTTCAGGTCAAAGCAGGAAATGCATATCACAGTTGCTGTGTGATTGTGAAGAACATGCAGAGATGTGTTTATGCTATTCCAAGTGGTACAATATTTCATTCTAATAAGATGATCGAGCTGGAGAAAGATGCTGAAGAGTCACGGATTTCACCAACCGAGTTCCGGAAAAAGCTGCAAGTATATTGCCACCCTCACTCCCACATATTTATCTTCCGTTAGTTTTCACATTATTTTTCTGCTGTTCTTTCTGTTTTCCTTTTCAACCTGCAGTAAATTTTGTTTATCCTTTTGTTTTTTCCCCCTGCTATTTCTTCTGTAGGAAGTTGCATATGACCTGAAAAATGAAGTTTCAAGCCAACTATTAGCTCTCAATGTTTCAAGTTTTAGCATGGCTCCGGTTAAGGTTTGCAAATTTAAACATTGCCATGTCTGAAAAGCGCTTGTTAAGGGCGTTTATCTCTATGATTTTCCATCATACACCCTTTATGTTTAATCCCTATATTCTTTTCATTTTCTTTGTTCATTTTTCTTATATCAAACACCTCGCAGAGAAGATATGCATTTGAGAGATCAGACATACCTCTTGGTGAGAATTATGTGCTTAAGATCAACTATCCGTTCAAGGTATAATCACCAACTGTCTTTGCCGTTAAAATGCTGTCTTTATGAACTGTCAAGTTCTAAAATACTGCTCCATTTCATAATTGATGAAGTTGCTTGGAACCATTATGTCATAGCACCTCTATGTTGCTTCAAGATATTGTTTGGGCATTGTCTGCTACTTATTCATTAATTATGTTCTGGTGTTGCAGGAACCTCAGCTACCAGCAGATATAAAAGGAGAACATTTCTGTGCTCTGCTTGGAACTCATTGCAGGTATGCTGTTGGAGCTGATATTTACCAAATGGCATGGGGGCATACTTCCAACTTCCAAGAATATGCTGTTTGAGCCATGTTCACTTTATATAAGGATATGAATAAAATTTTAAGTGAAAACTTTGCAGGAAAGTTTGTTTCATCTTATTTTATGGTAGCCCATGTGTTTTTATTCGGAGGAGTTGCAGTGTTGTCATTCTTCTGTAGCCTCTTTTTAGCATAACCTCTTAATTAAGGGAAATTAGATTACCCTTTTTTTGTCGATTGAGTTGATTAATTACATGCACTAGGTTGATTGCTTGTTACATCAATATTTGAGCTTACATGTTTTTTTCACTGTCTTTGTTCTTGGAGATGATTCATGTCCGCTATGCAGATAAAATTGAGACCTGTGAACTTTTCATCTTTATATGTTGCCTAAATTGTTAAAAAATCTCATTATGCTTTTAATGGTGGATAACATGATAGCTGATGAATTTTTTTCTGTTTGGAAGAAAGAAAGTAATCAGCCATTATTTTAAATTTGCAGTGCTTTGGAGCTTTTCCTTGTCAAGAGAAAGGTTAAGGGACCATCATGGCTATCAGTTTCAAAATTCTCAACTTGCCCATCTTCTCAAAGGGTAAGAGTTTCATCCTGGGCCCTATTTTTTTTCTTTTTTCTTTTTTTTCCCTTGTAATATCCCTTCTACATGTTCTAAAAGCTTTAATCTTATTTAGGTAAGCTGGTGCAAGTTCGAGATTATTGTTGACACGCCAAAAGATATATCCGTTTCATCATCCTCAAAGAATACCACTGAGATCCCTCCAGTGGTTGTTACAGCAATAAATTTGAAAACCATCATTAATGAAAAACAAAATGTCAATGAAATAGTCTCTGCATCTCTCATTTGTTGTCACAAAGCTAAGGTTTGTTTACACCATGAACATGCTGCTTTTGCTTCAATTTCCAGTCTGATAATGATTTCACTTTTTTTTTTCCAGTTCTGATTCATGTATCATATGTTTTTGCTCATTGCCAAATAGTTATAAAATAAATTATATTTCAACATGTATACTTTCATGAGCATCTATTCTTCATCCACAAGAGTTGTTGACATAATCAATAATCGAAGGTGCAATCATGGATTCAAAACTTCAAACTTTCTCCTGTCTGAGAGTTCATGGCAAAAAAAGGAAGCTTGCTTCATCTCTTTTCCCGAGTATCCATGAAAAATAAGGAGTACAATGCTATTGCATGTCAGAGAATAAAATAAAATTGAGCATATATGTTCATTGACTAAGCATCATACAATAGTATGCTGACATCAATGTTAGATATATGCATATTTTCTAGCAAATAAGCATGAATTTATGATGAACTCCCAAGCAAAAAGCTTGTAATTACTTCCTTGGTATATTTGATTTGGTGCAAATTCTTAAGCCTTGTTGTTCATCGAGTGAGTTAATGCTCTTAGTCTGGCTAAACGTCAAAGTATTTACCTGTTAATCTTTACATAAGTCTTCTATTGTCTTATGGTATGCTATTCCGTTTACTGCTTTACTTTTCAGATTGACAGTCCCATGTTGGCCTCAGAATGGAAGAAACCTGGTATGCTTAGCCACTTTACTGTAGTGCGAAAGCTTGAGGGTGGGATATTCCCAATGGGGTTTTCCAAAGACGTGACTGAAAGGAACACAAAGGCTGGAACAAATGTTTTGGCCATTGAAAGCAGGTAAATTATTTCTTTCTCATCAATCTTAATTTTTCTTTATTAGATGAAAGGTTTTTACTAGTTTTATGTTGTGTTTCTTTTGTTAAAGAGTTTTTCAATTTCAACATTGTGCTGCAGCGAAAGAGCTTTGTTAAACCGTTTGATGATTGCATTAAACAAACTGGACAGTGACGTTCTTGTTGGACACAATATATCTGGGTTTGACTTGGATGTCCTCCTCCACAGAGCCCAGGTGCGGTTACATTTGTCCGGTGTTTATTATGGGAGAGAGAGAGGCAAGACAAGAATAAGCTTTGTTCTTGATTAAGAAAATGCAGAAAATGATTGGAACTCACAACAATTTGATAATATGCTCTTTTATCATAAATGAAGGCATATGGGAGTCAATTTGTGTTTTACAATCATTCATTCATTGGAAATTAGTACATGTTATGTTAATGAGTTTTACCAACTTCAAGCAAAAATATAAGTCCACTTCATTGATTTGTTATCTTTCAATTTCTGGAGCATTTCAATACTGAAATAGTGGACTGCGGTTGTCTTTTATGTTCATTTTTCCAATGGGACTGGCACCTCCTATTTATTTTTTAACTTGCTAACATTCTTCTAAATGCAGTTTTATGCTTGCATTTGTCCAATATGCAAATAATGGTTTGCCATTGTCCTTGAGATGCTTGTGTATTCTTTTATTGTAGGCTTGTCGTGTTCCAAGCAGCATGTGGTCCAAGATAGGCCGACTGAAGCGTTCTGTGATGCCTAGGCTTACTAAAGGAAATTCTATATTTGGTTCTGGAGCAAGTCCAGGGATCATGTCATGCATTGCTGGTCGGCTCTTATGTGATACTTATTTGTGCTCCCGTGATCTGTTGAAAGAGGTATAAAGAGTTACTGTTGATCTTATCCCAATGTCTTGGTAATGGTGCTTACATATGGACTCTGATCCATGCAAAAAATCTGGTTTATCCAGGTTAGTTATTCCTTGACCCAATTAACACGGACCCGGCTGAACAAAGAACGGAAGGAGATAGCTCCACATGATATTCCTGCAATGTTTCAGACATCCAAATCCCTTATCGAACTGGTAGGCCTACTTCCAGTTACTTGTTTAATTGTGTATTTGGTAATTTAACAAGGGATGTTCTTTAGATGTCTTTCTTTTTCTTATTTTTTCCTGTGAACTAATTGTGATCTGTAGTTAGATAGTGTGAACTTTGAACATCTGTTGACTTCAGTTTGGATCTGCTATGGCTGGTCCAAGCGATAACCAAATCAGTAGTTAGGAGGGTAATGCAAAAACACTCTATACCTTTATCATTGACATAGATTATAATGATACCCCAACTAATCTGGGGCGGGGAGATAGGAGTTTGAATATGCGCTGAAGGGCTCTTCTTGCTTGACAATTGGTTAATTTTTTATGTTATGGTATTACGGCAGGAAGTTCATAGTTCTAAAATCGAATGACATGAAATATGGTCAGTTCTTTTTTCATAATTTGCACAATCACAAAAATGTGGGCTATGAGGTTTTTACCTAACTTACATTTCATACTTTTTCTCTCAAAGTTCTTGTAAAATTGTAGCTTATGTTAATTAGAACTTCTAAGGTTGCCAACTGAGGCATCTTATGAAATACATTGGACTGTAATTAAAATATCTTGAAATTATCTCATCATCCATCAGGTGTGGTCTGCTTAACATAAAAAATCTCCTTCTATGTTTCACTCGTTGTGGTTTCATTGTGTTTATTATGCATTCAGATAGAATATGGAGAGACAGATGCCTGGTTATCTATGGAACTCATGTTTCATTTGAGTGTTCTTCCCCTCACACGGCAGCTGACTAACATTAGTGGCAACCTCTGGGGGAAAACTCTCCAGGTTGGTTTTTGATGCTTGTTTTATTTGTTTATTTTCATGCAGAACTTGTATACGACATTACCTATATATAAATTTTCTGCATATGTACTATGTATTTTCAGGGTGCTAGGGCACAAAGAGTGGAGTATCTTCTATTGCATGCATTTCATGCAAAGAAATATATTGTACCAGATAAGAATTCTTCTTATGTAAAAGAAACAAAAATGACAAAGCGAAGAATGAATCACAGTCACGAGGAAAAAAATGCTGAAGATCTGGATCCAGATCATGCTGATTTTGATAATGACAATCCGGAAAATAATCGTGGAAAAGGAAAAAAGGGTCCTGCATATGCAGGAGGTTTGGTTTTGGAGCCCAAAAAAGGTTTATATGACAAATATGTATTGCTTCTGGACTTCAATAGTCTTTATCCTTCTATTATTCAGGTGAATATCACTCTGTTAATCTCCATTTTCCCACTTGATTGATTCTATCCAATTGTTATGTGCCATTCTCATGAGTATCAATACTTGATTTTTACAGGAGTATAATATCTGCTTCACAACAGTTGAAAAATCTGCTGATGGATTAGTTCCTCGTTTACCTTGTAGCAAAACAACTGGAGTTCTACCTGAGGTAGTACCGTTACTGCATGTCCTTTTTGCTATGTATCTTGCCAACAGTTGAAATTTATAAGCCAGGGGAAAACCGTGAGATGAGAATCTGTATTTTCCCCTCAACACTCAATAGAGCATTTATTTGAGAAATAGTATTATAATTGGAACCACAAAGAAAGAGTTGGAGAGAACTGTAACTGTATATTTCACTGATCAATTCTTAAAATTCAGCCTTGGTGCATGGTGCTATGCTGATACCATTTGATTGATTGCTAGCTGTTTGCATTTCTTTAGCCAATGCGGTAAATCTGATTCTGATGTCATTTTTCAAAAAGTTGGGATACATGTTATCCATGCTCACAATAAAATGTCATGCAGCTCATGCAAGGTTTTATACATTAATGAGAGATATCTGTTTGAAATATTCGTCAATTTGAGATGCAGATAATTCATTTACTATTATTTGGCAGTTGCTGAAAAATCTAGTGGAGAGGAGAAGAATGGTTAAGTCATGGATGAAAAATGCGTCTGGTCTCAAAGTCCAGCAGCTTGACATTCAGCAGCAGGCACTAAAGCTCACTGCCAATAGGTTCCCTCCGTTACCTCTCTAAGTGATTTATTATTTTATCCTTGATAGTGGTGATAATGATCACCCTTTCTTACTTTTTTTTGTTTCTGCTATGGTGTAGTATGTATGGATGTCTTGGGTTTTCCAATTCAAGATTTTATGCAAAGCCCCTTGCGGAGCTTATAACACTACAAGTAAGATACATATTTCTTTTGCTGAAATTCTGTGTAACATTTTGCTTTGAGGATGAACGAACTGGATTTTTACCCAAATATATTTATTCTTGAAATATCATGAATGATGCGCAGGGGAGGGAGATTCTACAGAGCACTGTGGATCTCGTTCAAAATAATTTGAACTTAGAGGTAAGTCTTTGTGTAATTTGGTAGGTATATATTTTTTACAGTTCTACGTATACAGCAACTGACTGAATTAGACTCTTCCCTTTATTATCTCACTTGACCATTACAATGTTCAGCTCCTGAAGCATGTATTTTGTTTGACATGCCAGGTTATCTATGGTGATACAGATTCTATAATGATTTATAGTGGTCTTGATGATATCACAAAAGCAAAAGCTATTTCAGGGAAAGTCATCCAGGAAGTAAGATCATGGTCCTTTATTGTAAATACTAGTGTCAGTGTGAGTTTGAGTGTAGGGGGAACCATGCACTGTCACATTTAATTAAACATGATATTAAGGAACTTATGTAATGTTTGGTATAACAAAATGAAATATGCTTGTAATTACATTGTATAATTCTCTTTGTAACATTAAAAAGGAAATCATGCAACGTAATCGTGACATTACCTTAGTTTCTTTGTGTGAAATAACCTGTAGTTCAAATGGTTAGAGTGATGCACCTCCTTGGGTCTGAGGTTGCGGGGTTCGAATCCTAATAACTCAACTAAAAAACTTAATTTGCCGTTAAAAAAAAATCGTAGTTTCTTTGTGTTATGCATTTAATTTTTCAATATTTTTTTTTTGTAAGTGCTTGCTCCTTTATTGTAAACTCCTTATAGAAAATTTTGACTTCAAGCTAGTTAGTTTATTCTCATATTTTCTCAGAACTTCATGAAAAATCTCTGTGATTTATCATTAATTTAAACAATTCTTCAAATCAACTCAATAAGATTAAGATATCAAAGTAAATCTTCTAGATTAGTACTTCTGTATTTTCCGAGCATGCTGAATTTATTTACATAGTTTATATATATTGAAAATGATGTTATTGAAACCTGCCATAATCATATGTGGCAAAACTTAAAAGCACAATGCCATTAATAGCTAGAGGCTATGAGCAAGCAAAAGTAGTTACTATCATTATTATTTTTTGTGCTGAATGCAAGATATAACTTTCTCTATTTCTATCCAGGTTAACAAGAAGTACAGGTGTTTAGAAATTGATCTTGATGGCTTATACAAGAGAATGTTGCTTCTAAAGAAGAAAAAATATGCAGCTGTCAAATTGCAGTTTAAGGATGGGAAACCTTATGAGGTATTGTGTTGAAAATATTTTCATATTTTTTGCTGCTTCTCCTCTAAACAAGTCATTGAAGGAATTTGCTGGGTGCAGGTTATTGAACGGAAAGGTCTTGACATGGTTCGACGTGACTGGAGCTTGCTGTCAAAAGAATTGGGTGACTTTTGCCTGGCTCAAATTTTATCTGGGGGGTATGTTATTCCTTTACTAAATCCTTGTCAAGTTTCTCACCTTTAACTCCACTTTTTCTTCTTGCAAATGTTTTCCTAACTTATTATAAGAGAAATTTCCTATGCCTTTGGCTCTCATGGTTACAGGTCATGTGAGGACGTAGTAGAATCAATACACAACTCTCTCATGAAGGTAAATTTACGTTGCTTCTCTTACAATTGTTATCAATATGCAATGGCAAGTGAACATGTCAACAAGATTGTGTGTGCCAAATCATTTAGTCGTTTACTGTTAATTCACAGGCTTATAATTGAATATATTGGAATTTATCTTGCACAAAATCAATTAGTTTATGCTAGATTCACAACTCATTCTATTAATAAGTCATTCGTTACTTTCTTGTTATGGGATTTACATCCTAACACTCTTAACTGCACATGGATGGACTGTGTTAATGTCAACAAACTGTTTGATACTTGCTAGCACATAGACCAGCTAATGTGTTCCCATCAACTTTTACTTTTTGGTGTGTGTGTGTGTGTGCTCACCGCGGCGCTTGGGGGGTGGTGTTTGTGCGGTTGTTAGGAGGGCTTGAATATGAGATCCAATAATCTGCCCATTTTGGGGATACAGGACCTTGATACCAAATTAAAGTCTACAGCCATACCATGGTTTTAAATAACGACTGTTATGTAACGTAATTTAACGGATTTTAAGGCACCCGTTACCTTTTTTACCCTTTTTTAACGGTTTTTTATTTTTGTATGGGTAACGGCCGTTACGGTTGTGACAGACCGCGAAATAACAGTTATTATTATTATTATTAAACATTATGCATTTTGAACATCATGTAGTTGTATGTTTATACACGATACTCTATATATAAAAATATTATTTTATTTTAACTAAAAAAAAAGAAGTTAAAAAAAAAAAGGTTAGACAATAATGTTTTTCTCATTTGGAAATACTGAAAATAATCAAAGGTAAAAATAAAATCAACTGACAACTAAAAATTATATAACAATAAAAAAAAAATCTATGGTATTGTGTTATCTCTTTAATATTTATTTTGTTTTATACTTTTTATAAATTCTATGGTATTGTGTGTATGATTATGATGTGAAACAATGCATTAGTTAATAGATTTATAATAGTATATGTATAATTATTATGTGAGACAATATAATTAATGTTTTTTGTATTGCAATTATGCTTATTAAAGTATTGTATGCTTATTTTGTTCATAAACACCTTCAAAATATATTGATTCCAAAATTTTACAATTTTTCAAAAAAAATTTGCGACTTCGTAGGCCGTTACCGTTATTTATCACCATGATAAGTTTGTTACCGTTACTTTTACATGCGACCGCGATTGTGGCAGTTACCGTTATTTGAATCCTTGGGCCATACATGCAAGTGAAAATGGGTTGGTTTATTGTAAATCTACAAGTTACGTTATAATAACTCAATGTGATTTCACTTTCCAAAACTGACCAAACAAGGGTAGGGAGGATATTCTAAATTGTGAAGGGAGCATGGACATCTGATGTAATATTATCAATTCCTTTGGAAAATGAATCTTATGTTGTGCTTGTGTAGTTGACATATTGAAAGTGAATTCCTATTGTTTTTGTTTATATGATAAGTATCGTTTTTTCCATTGAAGAATGCTACTTGTCTATAATTTTCCATATTTAACAGGTTCAAGAGGATATGAGGAATGGACAAGTAGCTCTAGAGAAATATATCATTACAAAATCGTTGACTAAACCACCTGAGGCCTATCCTGATGCCAAAAATCAACCCCATGTTCTAGTGAGTAACGAAGTCATCAATGATATATATATACTTGCATTTATACGATTTTCCACTCCTTTGTCCAATGCAAGCAATTGCATTAACTTCTACTTCTGTTGTGAATTTTCTAGGTTGCACTAAGATTGAAGCAAATGGGCTATACCAGTGGTTGCTCTGCTGGTGATACTGTACCATACATCATTTGCTGTGAGCAGGTATGGGATGTGCATATAGCTGCGATTTCTGTTATGGTGTCACTAGAAAAGCCAAGACACTCTTCTACATTTGACATTCTAATGCTTTCACTTCTTTCTTGAACAGGGTGCTTCCTCAGGAAGTTTGACAGGAATTGCACAGCGTGCAAGACATCCTGATGAATTGAAAAAAGATGATGGTAAATGGATGATTGACATAGATTACTACTTGTCACAACAAATTCATCCTGTGGTATCTCGCCTTTGTGCTTCAATTCAGGGCACAAGCCCGGAGCGCTTGGCTGATTGTTTGGGCCTTGACTCGTCCAAAGTAAACAACAGACTATAAGCGTTGTTATACTAGCATCCCTTCTTTTAAATATGATCTCACGTGGTTTTACACCTTTTCAGTTCCGAAGTAAATCAGGCGAATCAATCAGCAATGATCCTTCAAGCTCACTTCTGTTTGCCGCCAATGATGAAGAGAGGTAATTATTGCTTATATGTAATATTATTCCACTCTGTTCTTACTACCTCTTGTGCTTTAAACTTTCAAACGTGCAATTTTTCATCATTTTATGGTAGGCATGTTGACTATTGGGTGAGTTTTTATCACATTTTGAAAAGCATGGTAGATTATATCTGTAATTGCATGTAACACCATAGCAGGTGATGCATCCTTCCTTTTCACACCCATTTTCCCACTTATTTTCCTTCAATTGAACTGCAGATATCAGAGTTGTGAGCCACTGATCTTGACATGTCCCAGCTGCTCCGGTACTTTTGAATGTCCTGCCATCTTCAGATCCATTAGTATGTCAATCAGTGAGAAGTCAATAAAACCACAAAAGGAATCTGTGTCCAATTTCTGGTGCACAATGCGCTGTCCTAACTGCCCAGGAGATGGTGATATTGGTAGAATATCTTCTGCAGTCATAGCAAATCAGGTGATAATTGAATTCTGCATCATTAGTGAAGTTCCTCACAAAGGGAACTTCTAAAACATGAGGTCTTATTTATTCTTCTTTATTTTTGTTTTTTATGAACAATCCTGTCCATCTCAGGTCAAAAGGCAGGCTGAAAGGTTTCTTTCTATGTACTACAAGGGCATAATGATGGTAATTTAATTGCAAAATATTGAGCTACTTGATTAGCTAGTTCAACTGTTATTGGTTCTTATAACCAGTTTCCCTTGTTTTCTTGTTCAGTGTGATGATGAAACTTGCAAACATACTGCACGCAGTCTCAATTTGCGGCTCATCGGTGATGCAGAAAAAGGAACTGTTTGCCCAAGCTATCCTCGCTGCAATGGTCGTCTCACAAGAAAGGTTCGTATCACTCACTCAAATAATTAAATCTTCCAGGAATACATACAGGAAATAACTTGTAGCTTATCGCTTTATCACTTGATGGAGAGAGGCCTTTTTTTTTTATCCCATATGGAAGCTACATTGAGAGTAACAGTATCACTAATAACTAATAAAACAAAGCATAAAATTGATATTAATAGAACAAGTGATTTTATATTGTTGGGATAGTATTTGATGATGATAGTCAGGATTGTATTAAATTGAAATTTCATGTTTAATTTTTTGAGTAATCAAGCATCAGAACATTTGTGACAAGGTATTATTTTCATTATTTTCTCCAAACCGTTTTATGGGCATAATTTCTAAGTAACTATAGAACTTGTCATTTATTAATTTTTCTTTTCTTATAGTACAAAGAAGCAGACCTGTACAAGCAGCTTTCATATTTCTGCCATTTGCTGGACACTGTATCTTGCACCGAAAAGGTTACGACCTTTCTTAATTAGGTTTTATATCTGATAAAGATCTGAGCAGAGCCTAAATCCCGTTTGAGGTTTTTGTGTTATGTAATAACTCAAGTTGATGGCATTATGTGCAGATGGACGCTAACTCAAGAATACCATTAGAGAGAGAGTTGAACAAAATTAGGCCAATTGTTGATTTGGCATTATCGATAGTTAAAAAGATGAGGGATCGATGTGCTTATGGATGGGTTCAGTTGAGTGACATAGCTGTCACAGTTTGAGCTGTCAAATAATAATTGTAAATATAAAGCAAAATTGCACATATGTATAATTGAGTTTCCTGTAGGACTATCACAGTTCAATTGTAATACAAAACAACTTATTTAAACA
>CATIWJ010084396.1:0-27493 GCA_949640765.1 Croton laevigatus | reverse complement strand
CATTATCCGCATCCGCATCCTATCAAATCTAAGAAAAACTATATATTAAATTGGAGAATACATATAATTATGTGAAAAAAAAAAGATAGATAGGTGATAAAAATAATACCATTTTCTTTGACTTCAATCCATAATAAGCTTGATTTTTTGTTTTATATATGGGTGCTCATGAGCCGCTCACGAGCGTGCTCGTTTATACCTAAGTGAAACATGCTCGCGAGCCGCTCCACGCTCGTAACCGCTCGTTTATAAACGAGCTTGAAAATTGCGCTCGCGCTCGGCTCATTTACCTGACGAGCGCGCTCGAGCGATCATTTATCGAGCCGAGCGGCGAGCCGCTCTGCTCATTTACACCCCTAACGAGGAGTTGGGTCAAATTACAATGCACATCCGTAAATATCCTAACACTAGTTAGAGTTAAGCAAATTGTGGTTCGTTTAACTTACAGCATTATCTAAATCGAGTCGTTTATCGCGTTTTGTATAATTTGTTGTTCTAATTTCACATCAAATTATTATATTTCTTTTAGAATGAGCACATCAAATTAAAATAAATGACTTAATTGTTAACAAAAAGTAGTCAAATTTTCAATCAAATTGAGTTACACTTTGAGTAAAATTTTTACATAATTTAAAGTAGTTTTGGCCAAAAAAATTAAAATAAATTAATTATTATAGTTGTAGTTCTACGGTCTTTTTTGTTATCCATACTATTAAACTACAAATCGAATTACATATTGCATTTAATTTGCAAAATGCAGTTTGACTACCCAAATCAAATAGTGGTTTCAAATTTTCTCTCATCCCAAAACAAAGTCTCAAAACGACAACACTTTGAAAAACTCAAAATCACACCAATTATGTCATGTTTATTCTTTAATGAAATCAAACCAAAACTAAAAATCTCAAAAGGTCATGGGTTCAAAAATTGGGGGTAACTAAAAAAAAAAAACCCAAAACTAAAAATCACAAGAAATTTCTTTTTCAAGGAAAATGAATAGGTGCATTGATGATGAGTTGGTGACCAAAATTAAATGTTTTCTTGTTGTCGGCGATACTTATTCTCGTTCAACAATGTGGTCAAAGAGCATGCTCCTACAATAAGTGATAGAAGAGCATAGCATAAAAATCGCACTTGAAGTTGCGTGTCCTCCTAATATTATATGGAGGTACCTCCCCCCACAACCTATTGGTGGAAAAGTGCCCCCACAGCCTATTGGTTAAAAAGAATAAGTCACGATGAGGTAGCACACCCTCATGATATTGCACGTAAGTAGCATGAACACACTCCCACAATCAAATGGTTAAAGAGCACAAGTCGCACTGAGGGAGCTCGCTTTCCCAAGGTCATGCAGAGGTAGCAGGAACACACTTCTACATTTAAGTGGTCAAAGAGCATAATCTCAAGATCACGCGGAGGTGGTATGAACACATTCCCATAATCGAATGTTGAAAAGCATAAGTCACGTTGAGGCAACATGCCTCTTGAGACCTCATATAGGTAGCATGAACACGCTAATAGGTAGCATGAACATGCAACCACAATCAAGTGGTTGAAGAGACAAGTCATGTTGAGGTAATGCGCCCTCATGAACTCGCTCCAACGATCAAGTGGTTGAAGAGATAAATCGCGATGAGGTAGTGCTCCCTACCGAGATTACTTGGAGGTAACATGAATATGCTTCCACTGTTAAGTGGTTAAAGAGCATAAGTCGAGCTGAGATAGCATCGACCTCCTAAGATTGGGCAATGGTTTAATTACTAACTTTAGTAACATAGCCATAAAAAATGAGGAGAGGGGCCCAATTTTACTACCAAGCAAAATTTTTAAACTTTAGGGAAAAAAATAAAACATTGTATATGTACATGGTTGGATTCAATCCAACAACTTCTAAACAAAAGCACGATCATTTGCTGCTAAGCTACTGGATTTAACACTACTCAATTATCCCACTTTCAAACTTTCAATTTGATAAAGAGCAAGAGATAGAGAGCCCACAAAAATCAATATTATTGTTGCACTAAGCTGGGATCGAATATAGGGCACCAGAATCCAATGAACATGCTATTTCCAAACGGATTTTGGCTCTAATCTTGAACTAATTATATATAGTTTTTGCAAAAGTTAGTAAAGCCTAGTGAACCACATGACTCCCACCTCTCTATGTCCATGACTTATTTTGATGGAAAAATTACCTTACTGTTATCGTGCACTTATGAAAAATATCGATATTTGGCCAATAGAATTGTCCTTATTTTTTACACTTGTGAACAATCTCCACACTTGAGTAACGAAGTCCCTTTTTATCGTATATAGTGGAATTATTTGCTTCTTTATGATTTGAGTTTGATATTATATGATTGATTGATTTAACATGAATATTATCTAATAGACTGGTTTGATTTAAATATTAAATGGGAAATTGATTTGACCATCTATTATAATGATTTGAGATATATTCTTGTTTTGATGGTGAACAATCTATTGATTATTTATTATTGGTCTATTGATTTGATATATCCCTATTTTGATGGTGAACAATAAAGCGCATGTTTCTTATTAACTTGAGTTTAATATTATCTGATTTGGTAGTGGATGCAGCCGTATGATTGATTTCGGTGGCACGACCACCTATTTCTTATTAATTTGATATCATTTTTATTTTGTTGGTAGAAATGTCTTATTCTATATGATTATAAAATTTTATCCCCTTTAGCGGTTTGGTTGACTAACGTATTTGATTGTGATGTCTCAGAGGTTAAAATAATAGACTTATGACTAAGCTGTGGTTGATCTTAAGTGATGCTGAATGATCCCCGGAGAAAGATATCCTTAGGACGATCCTTAACTGATGCTAAAATGGATGATCCCTGGAGAAAGATGTCCTCGGGACGATCCTGCAAGTAATAGAGAAGAGGAGCTACGGGTGAAGCCGTGGCAAACACTCCGATACTTAAGTCAGTAAGGGGATCGTTCAATATGTTAGAGAAGAGACTAAAAGTATAAAAATTACCCGTAAATTGTAAGCCATTGGGGTATTTATAGTAGAGACCTCCAATGGTTGCTTGCACGCAACTGCATATGAAGAGTGTGTCCGTGTATAATCAGGAGCCCATACTTTTGCTGAAGGTAATGATTACCGGAAATATGCTTGATCCCAATGTTAAATAGAGGACGATCCTATAGCATCGTCCAAAAGGCAGGTGCAGATGATATTACACATCTTGTTGATGCTGACCAGCCCCTATATATATATGGAGATGATGCTCGAAGTTCGGGTGTAGAATGACCCTTGGTGTAGAGCGATCCCCTGATGTAGGATGACCACTAGCGTAGAGTGATCCCCTGGATGTAGAATGATTCCTGAGGTAGAATGATTCCTGACGTGCCAGGATGATGCCAGAGGCTCATTCCATGTGGATGATCCCTAAAGCCTAATATGGAGTACTTGGGAGTTGACCTTTTAAGCATCATGTCATCAGATTGTTTATAGGTACATACTTGCTTTGGCAGTGGAAGCTAGATTGAGATTGATGGATGAGGGAAAGATTAAAAGTAGACTTTTCAGAAACATTGCTCGCAAAAAGAAGCTTGAGCCAATAACAAACAAAGACAAACTTCGGACAATGCAAGACCATTTGATGCCATGCTCATAACATGTAATACATAAGCACTGCTAAAAGCAAGAAAGATCCAACTACTAAGTTGAAGAATTGTGGCTTCCATCTTGGATAGATTTATATTCTTACATTTTTTTTATTTTTTATTTTTTTCCTGACTAGCAGTTAAGTTAAAACATAAATGATTTGGCTATAGAGGACTTCTGTTAGTCCATTTTGTGAATTGAGCCTTTAACCTGACCACTGACAAATCGAGGCCCTTTTAGGGTTCCTGCCCTCTCGAATTTCTAATTTTTTTTTTAGAAAAATTCCCTTGTATTTTAATTTCTTTTTTCAAAATTTATATATAAATATTAGACATCTATTTAATGTTGCCCCTCCACATTCGATCTTGCGTTGATACCCGAATTGGTCAAACCGATGCGTATAGACCCTCCAACCATATTCCTGTAATCGGATTTTTATTTTGAAATGAGATTAATTTTTATTTTGCTAAAAAAGATTCAATACTTATAGGTATTTACATTTCATTTACAATAATAAAAATAGTAGCAGTAGTAGTTTAAAATGAGATAGGTTAATTTGGCCCTCGAATCTGTATAAAGGGCGGAGGCTCCCTCACCAAATGCCAGGAACAGAGGAATAGCCAGCTTCCTTTAATAACTACATTCATTTAATCAAACCATCCGCCGCTTTTCCTCTTCGTCACTGCTCGCAGCACCATCAAAATGGCAACCTCTTCTTACTCGCTGTTACACTCCTCTCTAGCTTCTTCTTCTCTTACTAACAAACGCAAGCAATTCCATCAAAATCACAAGTTCGCCTCTTCCCGCCGTGTTCCTTCCGTAATTTGTTGCACTTCTTCTACACTAGATCCTTCCCCTTCGTCAAATGACACGCCGCCTCTCACCAAGAACCGCCGGGCCGCTGACGAGAACATCCGCGATGAGGCTCGTCGTCAACCCTCTTCTTCTGGTGCTGGTACCTTTTCTGCTAAGTATGTTCCCTTTAACGCTGGTCATGACTCCACTGAATGGTACTCGCTCGACCAGATCGTGTACAGGAGTTCTTGGGGCGGACTTCTAGATGTACAGCATGACATGGAAGCTCTGAAGAAATTTGACGGCGCTTACTGGCGTGAATTGTTTGACTCGCGCGTTGGGAAAACTACGTGGCCTTACGGGTCCGGAGTTTGGTCTAAGAAAGAGTGGGTGTTGCCGGAGATCGATTCGGATGACATAGTGTCGGCTTTTGAAGGGAACTCGAATCTGTTTTGGGCTGAGCGTTTTGGCAAACAGTTTCTAGGCATGAATGATCTGTGGGTTAAACACTGCGGCATTAGTCACACAGGCAGTTTTAAGGATCTGGGAATGACCGTTTTGGTCAGCCAAGTGAACCGTTTGCGCAAAATGAAACAGCCTGTCGTTGGAGTAGGCTGCGCCTCCACCGGAGACACCTCAGCCGCGCTTTCTGCTTATTGTGCAGCTGCAGGAATTCCGTCGATCGTTTTCTTGCCCGCAAACAAGATCTCAATGGCGCAGTTGGTGCAGCCAATTGCAAACGGAGCTTTTGTATTGAGCATAGATACTGATTTTGATGGGTGTATGAAACTAATTCGCGAGGTTACAGCTGAATTGCCAATCTATTTAGCGAATTCTTTGAACAGTTTGAGGCTAGAAGGGCAAAAAACTGCTGCCATTGAGATCTTGCAGCAGTTTAATTGGCAGGTTCCAGATTGGGTTATAGTTCCAGGTGGTAATTTAGGGAATATATATGCCTTTTACAAAGGGTTTAAAATGTGTCAAGAGTTGGGCCTTGTGGACAGAATCCCAAGACTAGTCTGTGCTCAGGCTGCAAATGCTAATCCGCTTTACTTGCATTACAAGTCCGGGTGGAAAGATTTTAAAGCTGTGAAAGCAAGTTCTACATTTGCTTCGGCTATACAAATTGGAGACCCTGTTTCTATAGACAGAGCTGTGTATGCTTTGAAGAATTCAAATGGAATTGTTGAGGAAGCAACAGAGGAGGAGTTGATGGATGCAGTGGCACAAGCTGATTCTACTGGGATGTTTATCTGCCCACATACTGGGGTTGCATTGACAGCATTGATTAAGCTTAGAAATAGCGGCGTTATTGGGCCTATGGATAGGACAGTGGTGGTGAGCACAGCTCATGGCTTGAAATTTACTCAGTCTAAGGTTGATTACCATTCCAAAGACATACCGGATATGGCTTGCAGGTTTGCAAACCCACCTGTGGAAGTTAAGGCAGATTTTGGGTCCGTCATGGATGTTTTGAAGAATTATTTGGGTAACAAGGCTTTTAAATAAACTATCTCATGACATCGTAAGTTCAGCACTTGGACTTAGAAAGGTGCTTCGTTAACCCTTAGATTTATGTTTTGTATTTGCCTCTTTTAGATGGATATGTTCATGATAGTTGCAATAAGCTTCTATCTGGCTTGTGAGTTGTGATTGATCATTTTCATAATAAAATTTAAACCGTGCTCTGACTTAAGTTTTCCTAAATAATGTTGCATTTCGTGTCACTAATTTTTTTCTTCTCTTTTAAAATTGCCTGAGTAGTTATGGTCTATCAGGTTCATTTATTCTTTTAGACTGCTAAAATAATGATTTATATGGTTGCTGAAATTCTACTTGTAGATTTTTATTGTGAATTTCCTGTCTTATTATTTAGTTTGAATACCAGAAAATTGCAATGTTTGTATTTAGCATCATATGGTTTATAAGAAAGAGAGTTTGAGCAGTGAAAATTCAAAAAGGGTTAGCAATATAAATCATTCAGTAACCGAAAATTTCGAAAAATTGTTTCAAATTTTTAGTGGATGGATCTTTGGATGTCTTCTGTCTGCAGAATAAAGGAAAAATACAAAGGAGCTCTGATTTTCTAATCTAGTACAGACGCCAAACGTAAAGAGTTTCTTGGTCTGTTTTGAGTCTGAATTTACTTTCTGATTCTTGTATAATTACCATATATTATTATCATTACATTAGATGTCTAATCAGTAAAAATTTTTCTCCCACCAAGCCAAGTTCTCAGCTTGGTTCCACTGCTGCTGAGGATGTCGGGATAATGGAAAAGCTTGGTGACATGTGCTTATGAGTTGAAATAGTTGATCTTTTTCAGTGTGTTTTCTGAAAGGGTTTTTAGCAGTAATCTAGCTCTTGCAAGAGACTTTTGTTTGGAGTTGGCAATATTTTTTTTCTCTTCTGGATGCATTAATGACTTGTTATTTTGATATGAGAAGTTTTTCCCCCAAAAGATTATAGACATTCATTTCATAAATGAGCTTTAAGTACAACAGTTTAACAGCCAGTATAGCTGTTCTTGTTCATTACCATGAAATGCAGAATCTAAACTATGTTTGGCCAAATTATGAGCCACGGAATTACAATTTCTGCTCGCATATGAGAAAGTAAAATGACCAAACTCTGCTGCTAATTGTCGAATTGCTTCAGCAATAACTTCAATCTGGATCGGCATTGAACTTTCATTATTTAAAGCTTGGATCACTTGCTTGGCATCACTCTCAATGATAACATTTGTGTACTGCTTTGTCCGAGCTAATTCGACAGCTTCTTTAATGGCCAAAGTTTCTAGAATTAGGGGCATCGAAATGAATCTTACCTGTTTAATTATCCGTGGCTGAAGTTTGCCTTGAATATCCCTAGCAACTGCTGCAATTCCACAGTGTAGCCTGCTGAAGTGGGAACCAACTGTACAGGAAGTTTGAGGAATGCCTAGTAGTCATTAGACTATGCTTTTAATATTTTATTTGAGTCAAGTCGAATGAAAAAACAATAGAATGTGTCAGTTTAAATTTAACTTCATTTGAAATGCCGAGTCTCTACTTGATTTTGGTTGACTTTGATACTTGAAGTATCCTAAATAGAATGCTTGAAATTGAATGTCGGAGTATGCTTGATTCATGTTAAAATTTTTGGCAAATTTGTTTATAGATCTCAAATAAGAGTGAGACTCAGCGCAAAAATAAGGTTGCTGCCTTGTGACATGCAGATCACTGGTATGGAAACAACTTCTCTGCTTTCAAAGGTAACACCCTCCACAGATCCCACTCGATGGGAACTTCGTGCATTGGGTTGCCTTTGTCTGTTGATCTCACATCACACTTGAATGAATGTGTTCCTTGTTTAATTTGGGCAATCGGGCTGCAGGCACCTTTGCGCATTTCAAAGTCAAAGGTATATTACTGTTTCTTGCTTTTAGAATAGCATATTCTGCTCTTACGAAATAAGATCAAGCTTGTAGGCTTTCAAGTATTCCATTGATTGTGATGAAGTGTGAGGTATGCTTTACACGAGGAAAAGTTTAGTCTAACAGTTGATAGCTAGTCAATTTAATTAAGCTTGTTATACTGGATTTTATAAGTTATCAGTCGACTTCCTGCAATTCCCTGCCTGGTTTCAGTCTCTCTTGATAAATAGGAAAGTGTTAGCATGTTTTGAGTGAGCTATTTCAACTGGGAATGGATGTACTTATACAACATCACTGGGATTATGGTATGTGTTTAGTAAGTCGATAGCACAATACTCTTAATTTAAACTGCAGTCTCATCCTCCCACCAAAACTACGTTCAGAAAACTTTCCATTTTGAGTTCTGTCTTCACCTGCCTCTTCTGTTATATCTCTATTCTGTTTGTTTCCCAAGCCAAAAATCATGTCAAGGTCTTTTAATCTTTATTATGGAAAAGGAATGCAACCAGAGTATTTAAGGAGGAGGGAGTCAGGAACTCTCTGTCAAGAAGACACAATGAATTATTATTCAGTTAATGGATGAACCAGTTGGCAGTCAAGTTGAAATCGGAGAAATCTCGGGGTCCGTCCCGAAGCTAGTAAAGGCATTATCGACAAGTCCTGGAAGAAGCAGAATCAGGTTCATCCTAGAACAAAGAAGGGAGATGGTTTTAGAAGGATTTATCTCGTGATTAATACAAGAATGGCCTTGGAATGGCTCTTTTGAAGATGTTGAGTTTAGTAGATATATTTGCTACAGCTACAGGTGAAGACAAAATAATCTCCACGAAAGATGGACTTCCAAGAATGTAGTTTATAAAAGATCATTTTGACACGTTCTTATTAAATTAAATTTCTTTTGAAACAAATGTAATTGGAATTTTAAAACAAATATATTCAAATAATATTTTGTTTGAATCATTTCTACTTCTCAGTAGCTCAACGCCGGAGATTAATTACTTTATATAATATAAACAAATTGATGGAGATGATCAATGCTGACAGCCTCCAAATTCTATAAATAATTGAGTTGGGAAAATGGATTTGTCGCATTAACTTTATTAATACGTTATCTATTTTTCTTTTGCTTGCACGGAGCACATGGGGATTAAGTTCAATGTGATACATAGATTTGTAATGTTTTTGTTTTATAATAATTGAAAAGCAGATGTTATGTTGTATCTTACCATTTCTTCTGATTTTATTTTCTGCTCCTATAATTTGGTTTACTTATTTTCAAAAAAACAATGGACAGTTGGTGAAAGAGCAATTATCCTACTTTCTCTTTAAAAAAATAATACTTATTTTCAAATATTAGTAAAATAACATTTTAGGTTAAACAAAGCCTACAAATTTCTTAAAATTTCAATGTATATTTAATTTAATTAATTAATCAAAAATTAAAAAATAAAAATATGTTAATATAAAAAAAAGACCGTCATCACAGCTCGGTGATTTTCAGCGATATTCATTGGAAAATTAAATCATTATTTGTCAATATAATTAAAAAATAAAAATCTTTCAATATAAATCAATATATGTCTATATTTGTCAATATACATTATTATAACTTAATATAAGTGTAAGCCTTCCAACCCCCTTAGGGGACCTACTCGCCAAAACAGGTAAGGTTGCCCACCATTGTCAGAGGAGAAGTCGCTGTCTTACCAGGACCTCCCCATATTACCAAGACAGAAACATCACTTAGGCGACCTCTCTGTATGACCAAGCAAGGGAGGTCGCTTGGGCTCCACACAAGGTCATGGGCCACTAACCTATTTTGAGCCGCCAACCTGTCATGGGCCCGTATTGGACCTAGACCTAGCTCCACTGCAAACAAGTCACCTACTACCCATGTGGCACCGTCACGGCTCCCTGCATGGCATCATCCTATACTCTCTCTCATACCTTCAACTGTGGAAATAACAATATCTTATTTTCACTGTAAATAGTCTACCACCGTCATAAATAGGGATGATGAACTTTTAGACAATAATAAGTATATACGTCAATATAACTCAATACTACTTCCATATTTTTTATTTCTTTACATTTCAAAAGCTATGATTAGATTCAAGTTTGGTATTGATAGCTTGATGGGTTGGGTTAGATAGATTAAAATATTATTTATATATAACTAAATTACAGTAATCATATTTTGTAACTAACCTAAACATATTTTAATCTACCTAATCCAACCAACCAAACTATCTACACTAAACTTAAATCTGATCATACATTTTAAAATGTAAAGAAATGAAAAATACGGAGGTAGTAAGAGTTATTATAACTCAATATAAGTCAGCGTATATCAAAAATACTAATGAATAAATCTCAATATTAATGAATTGTAAATTGAATGATTGTCTTGAGTCATTTATGGCAGGAAGGGTATTTATAAAGGTCTGGTGCACAGTACCTCTATAGTAAAATGTATGGTCATGACCAAGCAGTGCCTTATGGAGACGCCACGTGTGAGGTAGGTAACCCATCAGCAACGATGTCAGATGTAAGTCCGGTTTGAGTTCCTTAGGGGAAAGGTTCAATAGGTGGTTTAGCCCTGGTCGCGTGGAGAGGTTGAACTGGGCGACCTCTCTACTAACTGTGGGAGATTGTTCCCTCGACTGACTATGGATATAGTCGCAGGTTTAGTCCTTTAATGGGTAGGAAGACTTACATTGAATAAAAAAATTCAATAAACATTAGTAAGAATCAGTAACAATTAATAACAGTTAATAAAAATTTATTGACATGTCATCTTTATATTCTTCATCATATGTGGAAGCCCCAGCCGCCGCCGACGAAAATTTTCAACGGTAATGAAACATAAAAAATCACATATCATCGAAAAGATTTCGACTTGTAAAATCCAAATATGGTCTTACTTTTTTGTGATTTCGTCATATGCGGTCGAAAATTAAAAATACAGTTCGTTTCTCTATCTTCGATCACTGAAAAATAGTTATGAAAACTAACAAATTGTATATCACGAAAAAGTTTTCAATTCATAGATTTCAAATATAATTTTACTTTCTCATGATTCGACCGTATACTACTAAAAAATGCAAAATATAGTCAATTTCTCTTTCCTTGTTGACCGAAAATGACAGTGATAGAAGTAAACTACTATATCAAATTAGAGTTTTAGCTTTATATTTTATAGACGATCACTGAAAGTCTTAAAAAATTGTTCGGAATTATGAGAAATCAACTTGATGCCTTTAAATAACGCACTGCATCTGTTTTTTCTTTCTTTTGTTATAAAATAAAAACAGTGCCTGTCTGGTATTTGATCGAGTGATTGATACGCGTAGGATGGCAACAATCACGTGTTTTTATTAAGCAACAGTCGCATGTTATTATTATATAACTTTTTTATTTGCTTGCACAAAACAGTACCAAATCTATCAATCCGATCAGATCCTTTATTATCAGCCAGTCAACCAGTGCTTGTGCTTGGCCCCTCATGCCACTCGCATCGCATCACATCACATCACCTTCTTCAAATACCAAATTATAAAACACAATTTGGATAATCCAAAACGCAAAAACAAACACTCCAACTCCAAAGCCCTGCCTCCGTTCTTCCTCGTCCTCTGTCTGTTGCTACCTTCGACATGGCAACCTCACTTTTACATTCCCCTCTAGCTTCTTCTCTGCCTAACCAATTCCATCATAATCCCAAGCTCGCCTCCTCTTCCCGCCGTCGTCCTTCCGTCATTTCTTGCACTTCTACACTTGATCCCTCCCCTTCTTCAAATGACGCGCCACCTCTCACCAAGCACCGCAAGGCTGCTGCTGATGGGAATATTCGCGATGAGGCTCGTCGTCAACCCTCTTCTTCTGGTGCTAGTACCTTTTCTGCTAAGTATGTTCCTTTTAATGCTGCTCCTGACTCCACCGAATGGTACTCGCTCGACCAGATCGTTTACACGAGTCGATGCGGTGGTCTTCTCGATGTACAACATGACATGGAAGCTTTGAAGAAATTTGATGGCGCGTACTGGCGTGACTTGTTCGACTCGCGCGTTGGGAAGACTACGTGGCCGTACGGGTCCGGAGTTTGGTCTAAGAAAGAGTGGGTGTTGCCGGAGATTGATTCGGATGACATTGTTTCGGCTTTTGAAGGGAACTCGAATCTTTTTTGGGCTGAGCGTTTTGGCAAACAGTTTCTGGGCATGAATGATTTGTGGGTTAAACACTGCGGCATTAGCCACACCGGTAGTTTTAAGGATCTGGGAATGACCGTTTTGGTCAGCCAAGTGAACCGTTTGCGCAAAATGAAACAGCCGGTCGTTGGAGTCGGCTGCGCCTCCACTGGAGACACCTCGGCTGCGCTTTCTGCTTATTGTGCCTCTGCAGGAATTCCATCAATCGTTTTCTTGCCCGCAAACAAGATCTCTATGGCGCAATTGGTGCAGCCTATTGCAAATGGAGCGTTTGTATTGAGCATAGATACTGATTTTGATGGGTGTATGAAACTAATTCGCGAGATTACAGCTGAATTGCCAATCTATTTAGCCAATTCGTTGAACAGTTTGAGGCTAGAAGGGCAAAAAACTGCCGCCATTGAGATCTTGCAGCAGTTTAATTGGGAAGTTCCAGATTGGGTTATAGTTCCAGGTGGTAATTTAGGGAATATATATGCCTTTTACAAGGGGTTTAAAATGTGTCAAGAATTGGGGCTTGTGGACAGAATACCAAGGCTAGTTTGTGCTCAGGCAGCAAATGCTAATCCGCTTTACTTGCATTACAAATCCGGATGGAAAGATTTTAAAGCTGTGAAAGCAAGTTCTACATTTGCTTCGGCTATACAAATTGGAGACCCTGTTTCTATAGACAGAGCTGTGTATGCTTTGAAGAACTCAAATGGGATTGTTGAGGAAGCCACAGAGGAGGAGTTGATGGATGCAATGGCACAAGCTGATTCTACTGGGATGTTTATCTGCCCGCATACTGGGGTTGCTTTGACCGCATTGATTAAGCTTAGGAATAGCGGAGTTATTCGGCCTATGGATAGGACAGTGGTGGTGAGCACAGCTCACGGCTTGAAATTTACTCAGTCTAAGATTGCTTACCATTCCAAAGAAATTCCAGATATGGCTTTCAGGTTTGCAAACCCACCTGTGGAAGTTAAGGCAGATTTTGGGTCCGTCATGGATGTTTTGAAGAGGTATTTGGGTAACCCGGCTTCCAAATAAACTATCTCATGACATCGTAAGTTCAGGTTCAGCACTCGTACTTCGAAAAAAGCTTTCTTTAACACTTTAGTTTCATGTTGGTATTTCCTTTACTCCTTTGTTAAAGATTTTATATTAGGTTGCGTTGTTTCATAATTTGCGCTTATTATATTTTCTTTATGATGTCTTTCTTTAGTAGAAATTAGCGAACTTTTTGTTGACTTTTTGGCATAAGACGCAAAACCTCTTTTGGATGGATATGTTCATTATAGCTGCAATAAGCTTCTGTCTGGCTTGTCATCTAGTCTTTTAATAATAAGATTTAAATAGTACTCTGACCCAACTTTTGGAAGACAATTAAGCTTTTCCTAAATAATGTTTGTATTTCATGTCACTGAGTTTGTCTTTTCTTTTAAATTTGCCTGAATATTTCTAGTTACCAAGTCCGTTTAAATCTTTAGACTGCTCAAATAATGATTTGTATGGTGCTGAAATTCTTATTGTTGTTGATTTATTGTGAAATTCTTATCTTAAGATGTTAGAAAACCATGTATTTAGCATCATAAGATTTATAAAAGAGAGAGAGGGAGCAACAAAAATACGAAAAAGGTTAGCAAGAGAAATGTTTTCAAAATTTTACTGGGTGGATCTTTGGAGGTTTGCTGTTTTCAGGTTAAAGGAAAATGTGAAAAAGGAGCCCTGATTTTCTAATCTATTACACACGCCTAACATAAAGAGTTTCTTGATGGGTTTCGAATGTGAGTTTATTGCCTCATACTTGTAAGTTGTATAGTGCCATGTCTTATGATTAAATTGTTTTTTCTCCCACTAAACAAACTTCTCAGCTTGTGGTCCCACCACTGCTAGGTTGTCGGGATAATGGCAAAGCTTTGGTAACATGTGCTTATGAGTGGAAATGGCTGATCTTTTCTAATGTACTTTCTAAAGGGTTTATTTTAAGCAGTAATCTATTTGTAGCAGGAAACTTTTGTTTGGAGTTGATAGTATTTTTTTGTTCTGGATGCATTATTGGCTAAAATATTGGTAGCTTTTTTTTTTTTTTTGGTATGTTCTGGCTGTATGATGATATAATATAATATAATGGTGTAGCCTGTTGAAGTGTAAAAGCAACTTTACAGGAAGTTTGAGGAATGCCAAGTAGTCATTAGACTATGCTTGTAAAGTTGTATTTGAGCTAAGTCAAATCCAAAAACAATAGAATGTAGTAACTTCATTTGAAATGTCGAGGATCAAAAACTACTTGATTTTGGTTGACTTTTATACTTGAAATCACCTGAATGGAATAGAATGCTTGAAACACCTGAGCCGGCTTGCTTCATATTAAAAATTTTAGCAAATTTGTTTGTTGATCTCGAAAAAGGTTGAGCGTTAGCACAATTGTAAGATTGCTGCCTTGTGATCTGGTGGTCACAGGTACAAATATGGAAACAACCTCTGCAGAACCCACATGATGGGAACCTTTTTCATTTGGTCGCCTTTGTCTGTCAATCTCACTAACTTGAATGAATGCGATCCTTGTTTATTTTGGTTGCAGGCACCATGGCGTTTCAAATTCAAAGTTATATTACTTTTTCCTGCTTTTAGAAGAATTTATTCTGCTCTAAAATAAGATAAAGCTTGTGGGAATTTTGAACTTCAAATATTCAATTGCTTGTGATAAAGTGTGAGGTATGTTTTATACGAGGAAAAGTTAGTGGCTTCAACCTGGATCTTAACATTTGATAATTACAAATGTGTTTAGCCTTGTCAATTTAATTATGAAAGCTTGTTGTACTAGATTTTATAAGTTATTAGTCGATTAGGCTCTTCCAGCACTGCTCTGCTGCTGCTCAGTTCATTTGTGCTTGTTAGCATGTTCCAGTGTGTTAGTTCATCTGGGAATGACACAAATTTCACTGGGAGTCTGGGATGTGTTTACCAATTTCAGTGAGTTCAAGTAAATATGATATTTCTATACAGTTTTTGACATTGGCTACACCATTTAGCTATTTCATATATACAGGCTAATCAAGCAAGTCTCAAATGTTCTTTTAGTCCGTTCAACTTCTGTTGTGATGCAGCAAAGCCTGCTTTATTCCTCATAAAACCATCAAGATACTAATTTCATTAAAAGAATACAAGAATCCCAATCTATCATCCATTTTCATCTAGTTTGCATCTTCCCGAACAATATGAAAACTTCAAGTAATGGACCGACCTCCTATTCGTCTGTAAGCATAACATAAAATAATGCAAAATTCTTGACAAACAATTTTTTGAATAACAAAACCAAACCTTAGTAACAAATAACATGCTTGATGTTTTTACACCCGACAGGCCTAACTATGTTCAGGAGTAATCATAAAGTGATATGCTTTTGTCATCTGATACACTAGCAAGCCGACCAGAGCGGACGCCAGTCCCTCCTGGTGGCCGAAATGCAACTCCCCAAACTTGATCCGTATGATTGCTCATGGTTTGCACAGCAGCCCTCATGTTAAGATCCCATAGCCTTACAGTTCTATCACTTGAGCCAGTTGCAATAGCTGCTCCATCAGGGCTTGCATCGACGCTTAATACCCAGCTTGCATGGCCAGACATTGCTGTAATCAGGCTTTTCCCCTCTGCATCGTACATGTGGACATGAGCATCGTCCGATGCAGAAAAGAGCACCCGGGCATCAATTGGAGAATATACAAGAGAGCGCACAGGCATGGAATGGCCTTCCAGATGGTGGAGCAATTTTGCTCGAGCTACATCAAAAACAGATATAGTGCCATCCATCATGCCACAAGCAAGTCTTTTTCCATCAGGACTCCATGCAACTGACAAGACAAACTTCTTGCTGCTATTCTTATCAGATGGCTTCGGTCCCTCTGGACGAGGAACTGATAGAGTGGCAATCAGTTTCCACGTTGCGGTGTCCCAAAGCTTGACTGATGCGCTACCCCCACCAGCAACTGCAAGAGTGGTACCCTGCAGGTTAATTAATTGTTAAAATTGGAAGAATGCATCCCTTCTTAATACAAATCCTATCATACTGAAATTAAATAAGAGGTTTTCAATAATGCAGCTCGAGCTAAATCCAATCTTACTAGAGGATTAATGGTCATGATCATAATTCAATTCGTCAAACGAGGAACCAAGATCATCCATATTGTTAGGCACAATAACACAAGTGAGTTTAGCTCCAGATATAATTGAGGTGATACTGATAAACAATACAGTCATGTAACTACTTGCTCCATAGCACAAAGAACAGGACAAGTGAGTGCAGTAGTCATTTTTCCTATGATAATAATACTCAAATCAACTAGTTAAAAACAAAAAAAACATTTGAAACCTTTAGTTATACTGAAGATAAAAAAAGATACACTATCTTAATAAAAAGAGCTTCCCCAAATGAATGAATATGAACCCATTCGAATAAAACAATCATGGGTAATCAAATCCAATTTTCCCCCACTATGGAATGAATGAATTAGGCTTTTAAAATTTATTTGTAAATGAATTACTAATCAAATTCATTTGCAGATGAATTTAATGTGTCTAAAGTGACTAATTTAAACTTCAAATCCAATTTTTTTGTCTTCCAAACATGACAAAATGAGCAGTTATCACTTAGCAGAGTGAGTAGTAACTAGTACATTCTACACTAGTGAAGTAGTTTAGAAAAGTAAAAATAAGCCCTAAGCACAGTCCCACTGAGTATATGCAAAGCCAAAAAAAGAAAAGAAAAAAAAAAACGAAATCAGTTGCACCGGAATCAAAATTCAGAGAGGAAAGCAAAAATTCTAAATTCTAAATTCCCTTACTCTGTTTTTTATTTGACTTACCTTGGGATCAAACTGCATTTGCCAAACTTCCGATGGAGGAGCTTCGAGAGTAGCGATACTAGCATTGGTATCGACATCGAAGACTCGAACGAAGCTATCAAGCGATGCAGAAGCAGCAATGACACCAGAAGGATGAGCAGCCACGGAAACAACACCAAGACAGTGTCCAGTGTTAGTGCGTACGAGGTTAAGCTCGTCGGAGCTCCAGAGCTTAACAGTCTCGTCGAGTGAACCGGTGAGAAGGAGAGCGGGTCGAGAGTCAGTGGCGGGGACCCACGTCGTAGCCCATACTGACTCGTCGTGACCGTTATCAATGGATTTTAAGCCTGCAAGTTTCATTGATTCGGAAGGGGAAATTGACAGGGACAAGAACCCTAGAAACGTACGAACAAAAAGTGTTTTTTTTTTTTGGGGATTTTACGACTTCAGTTGAAGTTGAGAAAATTTTGTCTGGAGGGATATAGTAAATAATGACACAGCGTGACTATCACTATGCAAGGAAATACGTACTACAACAATCCTTTTTTAAAACAATTCAGATCAAATTCTCTCCCTACTAATAGATTGTACTAGTATATTTTTACATTATAATTCATTTTTTTTTAAATTATTTTTGTCTTTGATCTTTTTATATAACAATGCCTTTCTCTAATTTGGGATAAAAATTATTTATTCCAAATAGTAGTACCAAATCTATCCAACTCAACAAATTAACCAACATCTAAACTAGTTACCATTATTAACCATAATGTATTTATAAATCGTTAATAATACTTATTACTTGAAAAATGCATACCGATCATAGAAACTGCCATTTTTTTTTTCCTTATATGTCAACTAGTGCTAAGCAATTCGGATTTTAGGTCGGTGCCTATGAGAAACCGGAACTATAATTAATATTGCAAACTCCTTTAATATTTGAAACTGCAACCAGAATAAGTATTCGTTTCAGTTCCTGTTCAATTCTCCTTTATTAGTTCCGGTTCAAGGACTGGTTCTGGGGAATCAAATTTTTTCATATAAAAAAATTTAAATAAAAATAAATTAAGATGATTAATTAAGTTCTAACTAAGTTAGTACATATTTAAAAAACTAGCCAAACATTTTCACATAATCAAATGTGTTGCAAAACGTCAAAGTAGCAAAAAAAACCCCTAGAAACACCAATGAAGCTGAGCGTTAGCTGGTGTGCTGTAGGTAACGATGATGGCGGTTGAGAGAAATAGAGAGATGAATATGAAGGAGACAAAGATGGTTTAGGTCTTTTAATATTTCGTGAATTAGAGCTAGAAAATAAAGAAGGCAGTTGTTGTTTGTTATTATTTAATTTAGGTTTAGACAAATTTTAAATGGAATCTTTATTGCAAGAAACTATACACAAGCATTTAGCAAATTCAAACTAGAAAGCATAAATTAATTCAATCCACAACACAACCTTTAAAGCTAAAAAGAGGCTCCAATAGGGTTAATTTAAAAATTAGAAAACACTATTGGTGCCTATCAACTTCAAGCAATCCAAATCAAACCTAAAGGAAGCTAAAATGGCTCAAAGTTGTGACCAAAAAACACAACTACACCATTTTCATGCTGCTTCCTCATACATCAATTCCTGTCCTTGAAAATTTCATAAAACATTCAAATCTAATTTAAAAAAAAAGAAATAATACAAATGAAAATAAAGGTCTCACTCACATTCTCTACAAAGAGGAGCCATGGAAGGTGGCTGAAAAAACTTCCCCAAAGCTCCATCCTAATATATATTTTTTCATATGTATACCACACAAATATGTATATTGTAAAGCATTATATAATAATGTTTTCTGTTGTGTAGCTTCCTTCCAATTCTTCTTCAACTGCTATCTGTATCATAAATTTTCACTTTTTTTTTTTTTCCAATTTAATGCAAAAGATATTTCTGGCAACTTCAAAGTCAGCTTCATGTTGTTGACGGGCCTTTAACTTGGGCCTGTTTCTGGGCCAAGGTTCACACTTCTCCTGATGGAATTTATTTTCTCGAGTCTCCATTCGCCTCTTAGCATGGCAATGAAAGTGTCGGCCTTGGCATTCACGTCTGGGCTCGGACAAAATACGGATCCACTACCTATCCCATCTCTACCGTCCATTGCGCTGATCGTCTCCGTTGACTGCTTGTACAGCTCCTGATAATCTGGTGAGCTGCGCTGAGAACTATGGGCGCTCCTTATCTTAACATAATCACCTTTCACAGTAAATTTAAATCCTGGCACCTTGAACGGCGGAGGTGGTGGCGGGGGAGGCATAGGAATTACCGGAGATTGGCCTCCATGATTCACATTTTCATCTTCGAAATTGTTCACTCTTGTTGGCAGTGGTGGCCTGCCAGTGGTGGTACTTGTTCGCCTCCTGTAGGGTGGTCGTGGAGGAGTTAAAGGTTCCGGAGGTGGTGGTGGAGGTGGCGGTGGAGCTGGTGGAGATATATGATTTTTGAATTTGGTCCACCTCTTTGATGTGGACAGAAATGGTCGTGGTGGAGGAGGCGGTGGCGGTGGCGGAGCGGAAAATGAATGAATTCTCCTACTTTTAGTTCCTTTTCTGAACAAACCATGGAACATTGATGGTGGTGGAGGTGGCGGCGGCGGTGGTGGAGGAGGAGGTACGGTTTCTACTGGCGATTCAGGCGGAGAATGGATTGTATCATCGTATAAACTCTTTGTTTTTTGTTTCTTCTTTCTTTTACTCTGGTGATATAACGAAATCAAAGCCATCTTCAACTCCTTCGTTGCATTATTCTTTCTACGCTCGCTTTTACGCTCTGATCGAGCCGTCTTCATAACTGGCGGAGCAGGTGGTGGAGGCCGCGGTGGAGGCGGTGGAGGAGGAGGTGGCGTTGCTGGCGGAGTGTTGATGTTTGAAAATTGATAACGATTTTCATCACTCGTCTCTACCTTCTTTTTACGCGGAACTGTTTTATAAGTTCTTCTCTGTCTGTGACTTCTCACCACTGGTGGCGGAGGGGGAGGTGGAGGAGGAGGTGGCGTTGGCGACTTTGGTGGAGGCGGAGAAGGAGGCGACGAGGAACGCAGTACAAATGTATCAACCGGAATTTCCTTAACATGAGATTCTTCAAATATACTCCGCTGTCTCCGGTGATAACTATGCTGCGACGACGCCGGCGATCGGTTTTTGATTATTTCAAAATCATCATAAAACCGGAAACGATCATCGGCGGATTCAAACAAAGATTCCTGCCTCAGATCTGGATAAGAGCTACTACTCCTCTTCAGCCTCCGCAAACCGCCAGTAGGCGGTGTTAATGGCGCGAATTGATCGAACCAATTAGAGTGGCGCTCTTGTTTATTACCATCAGAAACATTGCTGATAGTATTATTACTGTTAGCATCTTCGGCAGGAGGCGATTCGTCGTCGTTTCTTCTAGCGAAAATACCGAAAACGATAGCAAACAAGACAAGAAATATATTTACAGAGTCCCAACTCTTCTTAACAGTATTGGGTCGAAGTTTATTAGTATTACTGTGAAAGGAAAAATGAAAAGAAGAAGGAATAGCTAAGAAGAAGAGAAGAAATGCAGTAATGGACAAGAGTAAAATAAGTAAAGGGAGATTAAGAAGTGGAAAAAGAGGGCTCCGGCGAGGAGGAGGCATGGAGGAGGAGGAGGAAGAAGGGGTGGTGGGTCTGTGATAAAATGTTTAGTTTGGTCTTGCTGTGTTTTGCTTGTAGCGAAAGAGAGGAATTGGCCCTCTTTTATTTCCTTCACAAACTTGACCTTACAAGACAGAGATGTTGTGTGTTATAAATCATGAAATGAAATTATTTAATGGACTTTTTTTTCATGAAAATGAAATTATTTAATGGACATTTAACTGTAAATGCTCATAAATTTACATCAATAATACTATAAATATTTGGCTGTTACTTTGATTATTTAACTAACATATGTATTCAATTAATTTTAATTATACCAATATTCAAATTTTACGAGTACTTTTCATATTGTTGTGAGATACCAATTAATTCAGATTCAATGCAATAGTATTATTGATTCAATGTAGCAGTATTACTGAGAATGGCAAAACTCTCTCAACTGAATTTTAACACATCTGCATTTTTAATATTCGAATTCGAAACCTTTAGTTAAGTTATAAGAGCAATCCCAATGGTGCTCTTTCTTTTACAGAGCATCTTTTAAATTATGAACAGCATTTAACCTGTAGATTATGAAAATTAAATGTTCAACTCCAATACACTCTTTATAATAACTCTTTATTTTGTTTTTTCTAAAAAAACATTATCAAATTATTTTTCTCTTTCTCTATTAAATACCAATTGGCACGAAAAGAAAAAGATTACTATTTTAAAAAATAATAAAAACTTTATTGGAACTTCAAATGTCATTAATTACAAAATACAATAGAGAGTCACTGTGACTTTCTACAAGTAGAGAGTGATAGTTACTCTGTGTTTTATTTTTTGGAAGATGGAGAGTGAGTTGGAGCCAAAATTTAGGAACCAACTCTCCATTATATTGAGATTAATGTAAATGAAGAGTGGATTGGGATGCTCTAACACCTTTTTTTTGTTTTTAAAGGCTAAGTTATAACTACCTTAACCAGTTCATTTAGGCACTAGATGATAATTTGATTATTATAACTACAATTATACTTACACAACAAACTTCATCCTTGTTATTCTAGACAATTTGAACTCCTTGATCCTCCATCAGAATTTACATTACATGTTTTACATCTTTTACATGTAAAAAGTCTTTTTTTTTTCCTTTTCTTAACTATTAATGTTAATTTCCATATCCTCATTTAATATTTTTTAGAATACTCATTTAATATATTTTGGTATCAATTAAAGAATTATAAAAAAAATATGTTTTCATATGTTGGTGCATTATTTAATACATATATAGAAAATAGTAGTGGATAAAAAAATATAATATTATAAAGTATTCAATAAGTAAATAAAAATATTCTTGTTGTAAAATATTATTCAGCAATAATATTTGTATGATTTAAAGAATTTTATTTAAAATATGCGTTTAATAGTTTTTTTATAGAGAAAAAATGGAGTAAATAATTAAATAAATAGAGAACGATTAGCTAATGTGGATGCAATTGAAATTTTGAAATTGGCTGTGGAGGTGGTGCTTAATTTTTATGTAGTTTTGCAATTAATTTTTTTTTAAATATAAAAGAGATCACTAACGAACCAGATAGCATTGTGGGCTACACAACAGAAGATTAGTCCTCCTCTTTGCACCTAATAAATGCCAACAATGTGATCGGCATGAATTAAACTCGAAATCTCCGTATCCTACAACTTTTGTAGTAAGTAGGGCTACTAACAGGCCACACTTTGATTAACAGTTTTTCAAGTAATTGGTCTTTACTCAGTTGACAAAAATATAGATGCTGTTGAATTAATTTTTTTTTAGACTACCAACAAACAAAAAACTACTACACTACTTACTATTTAGAAAATTCCAGCAATGCAACACCTATTAATCACATTGTAAGAGAGAAAAATTCCACTAGCATTTATGAACATCTCATTTATGAAACCATCCATACATATAGATAAATAGGTTGATAGATAGATAAATAACAATATGTAATTATTTTTTATCAAAAGGAATTTTATTTAGTTGATAGTTGTTTTGACCAACGTTTTCCATCTAATATGTATATGATTTGGTTGTTTTTTTGGAGTTTTTTCCTTATCATTTATTAATTAAATATTTAATCATAGAGTTTATTTAAGTTAATTGTTTGTGTTAACAGTTAGTTTCGATATTTTATAATAGAGCATGTGACAAAATTAGTTATTTTTTTAAATAAATTTTGATAAAATTAATTTTAAAAAAATGATAAAATTAGCCAAAGGCTTTACTCAACGTCAAGGAATTGATTATCATTCTACTTTCAGTCTGGCTGTTAAACCAGCAACAGTTCGATTACTTTTGACTCTTGCAGTTCAACGCCAATGGCCTTTATATCAGTTGGATGTCAATAATGCCTTTTTACAAGGTAAACTTGAGGATGAGGTTTATATGAGGCAGCAAAAGGGGTTCATTCATCCGAAATTTTCTAATTATGTTTGTAAGCAAATTTTGATAAAACTAGCTAGCAATTTAATAAATTATAACAAAACTAGTTATCTAGCTTATATTAAACTTAAAAAAAAAAAATTACACTCTTATTGTATTTTAAAAAACCTATTAGTACTTAAAAAGAAACCTGTTAAGTAAAGAAAAATCCATTGTTCAAACCTTGTTAAAAAACTATTGAAACCCGGTTCAAAAATTTTCAAACCATGTTCAAACCCTATGAATTATAAGACCAAAATATAATTCAGGTCATAAAAAAATTTAGCACCATTATAACATGAAACTTTCATCAAAATAATATGCATTTAACATAAAAAAACCCACAAAATTGTAGAAATTCAATTTAAAAAGATTCAGAATAGCAAAAATTAGCAATATCACAAGAATCCAAACATTCAAACAACTTATAACTTGTCAAAAATTAACAAAAACAACTAATACAACAACCAACAATATACAAACTAAAGGAAAAAATTTGTAGCAACGTCAAAATAAAAAAATCGCATCTAAAGACCACATATTCAGCACCGAAACAACAAAACAACTCCAAAATTTTTGTTTTAGCACATCAAAATTAATCAGGGCTAGTTATTATTGTAATTGTCAACAAAGTGAAAATGAATTTTTTGGGGGAAAAAAAAAGGTTAAAATTAGCTAGATATGTGGTTTTCCTTTATAATATGTGATAGTAATTAATGTTATGACATAAAATTATTATTAACAATATAATTATAAATTATAATTATATATAGTTTTATAAATTTTTTAAGTTGAATATATTACTTTATTTTAATAAATTACACAAATAAATATTTAAATTTTTTTACTATGAAATAAATACTATTCATTACAAATATTAAACTTTTAAATGTTTATTTATAATTATTGAGATATCCGCTGAAATTAAGAGTTCATTTAGATTAAAATAATTGAGATGATTCAATATAAACTTTTTATAAGATCATTAAATTCAATTGTTTATTTGAAAAAATATATATATATATTTTCATTGAATAATATTTAGATTTCATAATGTCTTATTTTGATGCAATGTAAATTGAGATTTCATGATTTATAATATTATTATTTATATTATACGTATATAATTTTTTAAAGAAAATTATTTTCAAATTGATGACAAAACATTTGAAATTAAATTCATTTGACTATCCATATATTTTAATTTCACAAATGCATATATTCACATTTTATCAATCTAAAAGACTTTTAGGATGCAATCAATGATGATTGAGTTTTCAACATGTTTGGATTCTGAGTTAAAAACTTATCAAACACTTAAATTATAATTATTAGATATAAAACAACTATATCAATTTCATAAATCATTTCAATCACATGTTCTCTTAAACTATACTATCCTTATTAAAAAATGGAATATTTTTTCAAATTAATATTTTTATCATTATTTTTAATAACAATTATTATTGAAATGTTTAACAATTATTTTAACTACATGCTATCGCGTCATCTAAAGTAACAACTAAATGCTAATTATATAAAAAATATATATATATCAACAAACAGCCTTGTATGAATTTTAAATTTATACGTCAAATATTCACTCATTTCCTTCGCCAATCAATGCATAGTATCATTAAAATATATACTATTATATATATGAAGATGATTATGATGATTCCTGTGAAACTTAATTAGGTGATATCCATTTTTCAAATTATATATGTCTCTATCAGAATAAAATTTAAAGTTAAAAAACCTTATGGAGTATAAGTGTTTTTTAAGATTCAAACCAATTGAATAATAATAATAATAATAAACTACTTGAAATTATAATTTATTTATTATTGCTCATGCAATAGGACTGCGCATTGATTATGTTGAGTAGGGTTATACAGTATATAATACAAGGCGTTGATTTAGCATTATGCTTTAGTAAATTCAATTTCTCTCGTATATCCAATGGTTTACAATTTAAGGTCAGAATTTTACTTCTCGAAAAGAATCTACATAGCTTAAACGGAAATTAGTCTAAATATGACTATAATTTAAAGATACCGTTTATAATTGGAACGATTATAAGGGACCTCGCTGTTAATAAAAAATATATAATACAAACAACATTTAACACTCAAATAATTTTGTGTTAAATAAAAATGAAAACACGTAACTAAAGTTAGAATTCCACGCATCATACTTGTTCTGAAGCCATGTTTTGTCCAGATTTGCAAAGCTAGCTTGTTGGAATTGTTCTCTTGTTTAAGCAAAAATCCTGATGATCTAATTTATAGCCACGTGTACTCACACGACAAAACAACATTTTTACTGTAAATGTTTTTTTAAGGTGACTGAATGTCTGTCTGACTATGTATGATTGGAGCGTGACTGCAATCATTTGCTTTCCAACAAAATTTTTTTATTTTTTATTTTTTAACACACATCACCTTTTAAGTTAGTTCTCAAAAGAGCAAATTCAAGCGCTCATTCCTTTGCTCTTTTATCTTCTCATTATTAATATTAATAAATATTACTACTACTATTAGTATTACCATTAAAACATTACATATCCTTTTATCCTTTCTAATTAAATAAATATTATTTGCCCCCCAGTGACCAATTTGTATAGTAGAATGAGCCATTAAATATCTTCAATTCAAATTTAGGACTGTGAATAGAAAAAAGTAGAACGAGAGTATACTTATAATAGATCTATGCAATATTTAAATATTGATTAATCGACCCATAAGACAAACACTATATTCCAAAAATTAATATCCACACTTATCATTTTGTTTCATTATCGGCATAGATGAATTTATGGGATTATTAGGGCACTAGCCAACCAAAACTATGTTTTTTTCTATATATAAATTTTTAATATTTTACCTTTGAAAACACAAATACATACACGCGTCCATGCGCGCGCGCGCACATACACACACACATATATATATATATTGTCCTCAAATATATGAAAAAAAAATCCAATCTGAATTCTAGAGATTTTAGCTTTGTCCTTAACTACCGGTCTTATATATCTATCTATATAAATATATATAAAAGTTAAGAAAATTTTAATGACATGATATGGCCGGAAAAAAAAAAAAAAGCAAGCTTATATAGCATTTTGTGAATTTTTTAATTTCAAAGTTGATTATATTTAATTTACAATAACTTTTCATCTTTCTTTATACTACTTTTGTATTTACCAATTCTTTACATTGCTATTTTGGAGTGTATTTTTAAATTATTTAGATTTCCATTCATAGTTCGTTTTGTGATTATTTATTATTATTTCTTTATTAGTATTGGTGAAAAAGTAAGTTTTGTAAAGAGTTAGTAATTGTTTATTATTATTATTATTATTATTATTTCTGTATTGGTATTGGTGAAATAGTAAATGTAAAGAAATGAAAAAAAAGGAAGTAGTATATAATAATTACTGGTAACTCATTAATTAATATTTATATTAATGTTATATTTCATTTTAAAATAGATAGTATAAATGGCAATATTATTTGAATTAATAATAAAATAAGTTTTTTATTTTCTTCAATAATTTATACACCATATTAAAATAATTATATTTATTTTAATAAAATTATATTATTTATCTCTTTAAATTTCAATTCAAATCTATTTTTTAAATATATAAAAGTTAAGGATTGGAATATGATGTGGCAAAATACAAATCAACCAGTATTACTTGGCATTTTCTTATTTTTTATCTTAAAATATTTATATTAAATATGAAAAAACTTTTCATGTTCTCTCATATAATTACTATTATTAATATTTTAATAATACACAATAAATTCAATTTATTAATACTACAAAATTTTTAATTTTTCATATTTAGTCATCTTATTAATAATTTTTTCTTTTTTTAAGAAATCTTACGAATATTTTTTCAAAAAAACAATAATAGTAATATTAAATTGTCTTATTAAAAAATTAATAATTCATATTTTTATAACAATTATTTAATATTTATAATAAATACAATTTCATTAATATTAAAATATTATTTTTTTAAATTTTTATTTTAACTTATCAAATTATAATAAAAATGTTTTGAAAATGAATAATATACTAAAAACTTTATTATATATATATATATATATATATATATATGACAAATACGAATTCAAATAGGTATGACCACTAAAGGCTACAAAACTCTTTATACCGAATTTTAATGTATTTACATTCTCAAGACTTGAACTCGAGGTTAAATTAGAACAACTCCTTATCAGTTGATCTACGTGCTTGGTAGTATTTATTATATGTATTTCGTATTTCACAATTATGAAATAAAATTTACTAAAAAAAACTTATTATTTGTAAGGTGAGTATTAAGATTAGAATTCAAATATTTAAACTATTTTATCTTTTACAATATCCTATGAAATAAAAAATAACAGAACCTGAGTTTAATTACATATATAACACATTTCCATATATCTCGAAATAAATAAAAAAGAAAAAGGG
>CATIWJ010084345.1:0-16330 GCA_949640765.1 Croton laevigatus | reverse complement strand
GAATAAGGAGGCTGAGTTTTTGGCAATCTTGAAAGCTTTAGAAATCTTTCATTCATTTCATGCTAGATTCCAATATGTTATCATTGAATCCGATTCCAAGAATGCTTTCAAGTGGGTAGCTAACTTATGCACAAGACCTTGTTCTTGGTGGAAAAAATTTAATAGAATGGATGCATTAATTAGCTCATTACCGGTTGTTTCTCTCACATCCCAAGAACTAAAAATAACTTTGCAATGTACTTGCAAAAAAGATGTTGATTCTCACATTTCATTTTTAGCTTGGTTGTGATCTGTGTATGATTTACTTTTCTCTTAGTTCAAGAGATAAGTTGGATTTGTAATTTTTTTCTTTCTTCATTAAAATTTTCTATTGTAATCGCAGTAACTCCATTTTTTTTTTCACTTAGCATCGGTAGGCTAGGTTGGAAGAACTTGGGTTTTTACCTTATGGCAATGGATTAGAATGCTTACCTTTGCTAAGTTTTTTCTTGGATAACAAAATTAATAAAATAAAAATTTTATTTGCTGATAAAAAAAAATTAGTCTAATAGAATGATATTTAGGGATAAAAAAAGTATATTTTTAAAATAATATATTTCGACAAATTATGATGAGAAAAAGTAGTCTTAAAATTATCACAACATTCTTTAAATTGATTATCATCCAATAACTTTAACCTCATAGAATCAAGTAAAAATCCAAAAATATCTTCAAAAATATTTAATTGCTCAAATCTATCTTTCAAAGAAGCATTCGCTATATCAACAACCAAGCAAAAAATAATTAACATGAAAAACCTTTCTTCGTGTATAATTTCATCACTAACATTGTTAGAGTTTTTAGGATCGACAGATTTTCTTTCGAAATATCTTTCTATTTATACTCAAATTTAAAATAAAAATTATAAATTATTTAGCAATTTCACTAGCCTAAAAGTTTAGATAATGCGCCGAGCCTAGTAGCGCAGGCTCATAAATTCCGAGTGAGGCATCAAATCATATTTCTTCGAAAGAGGAAGTAAATCCAAACCAAATTAAAAAAGTTTAGACAATGCATTCCAAATACACATGATTTTTAAAAAAAAAAAAAAAAAGTAACAATAGTTTGAACACAAAAATATAAAATTGTAAAATCATAAATTACTTACAATCAAAATTAATACACTATAGTAATTTACCTTTCAAATACAGATAGTGCTGAAAGAGAGCAACCGATTTGAACGAGAAGTGAATATTGTTATAAGTTAAGATTGAAAGAAATGAAAACAAAATTCAACTGAGATAGAAAAAATAAATTGAAGCGGCGTTTTTGTGGTTTGTTTGTTGCATAGTGCATAATTGGAACAAGAAACAAATATTACTATTGGGCTTTTAAAGTCATAAGCCCAAGGTATTAATTTATTTTATAGGTTTGAAAATTTTTGGTGAGGTTTGCTATAACTGTATCGTCTCCCTGGTGGAGAGCACTGAAGGAATTAATGTTAATAGTATTGAATTGGACGGTACGGTAATTTACAATGTCCTTTCCTCTTTTACGGTTTTGAAGAAAGGAAATTTGCACATAAGTTTTAATGGACTGTGGGCAGGCCCCTCTTGCCTCGGCCCAGTGCTGACCCCAGGGACGTAGCTACAGGAGGGGCGTTGGGCCCCATGATTTTTTGGAAAAAAATTTTTTATTATGCAGAGATGTTGGCGGAAAAAGGCTAGAAAGATGAAGAAATAAGGTGGCGGCGGCGCGGCGCTGTGGTTTGTTTTTGCAGTCTGAAAAAAATAAGGAGGAGGAGGAAGGAAAGAAAAAAGGAAGGAAGGAAAGGGCTGGCTGGCTGCTGATTAATGAAACGCGTGTTTCATTATTTTTTTATTAAATGATATAAAACGACTTCGTTTTATATTTAAAGAAAAAAAAAAATAAAAACAGAAGAAATAAAACACAGAACAGAAGCAAGCAAAGCATCTCGAGGTTTTGAGGGAAAATAGGAAAGGGGAAAGAAGAAAAAAGAAGAGTCCAGTCCGCCGCCGGCCCGCCGACACCACCGCCGTTGCCCTGCCGGAATTAGAGGTAAGTTTAGTTAAATCTTTAATTCGAGTTTAATTGAATTTAAATTTTCTTAGGGTTTAGATTAGAAATTAGATGGGGATAAGGAGTTATAAATTATTGTTTTGATGAGTTTGGTTGGCATTCGCTTGGAAGATAATACTGAAGAAAATCGTTAGAAATGGAAGCTTGCAGAAATCCTATAATGTGAAATCCTACATACTTTCTCCATCTGGGTCTTTTACTCTTCAATTAACTAGCCCTTGTTATGTTCACTTTGACCGGCTTGTGTATTATGATAAAGAAATTCAAGGGAAATTGAGTTTTGGTGCTGTGCATCATGTGTCAGGAATTCAAGCCAAAAAGCTGTTCCTTTGGGCGTCTGTTAGTGGAATTGAGGTTAGTAAAACTGATGGCATGATTGAATTCTTTGTCTGAGAAATTCCCAGCTAAACAGTTTGAGGATATTCCTGCTTGTGAGAATATTTTGGGAGAGCTTGAAAAGATACCTTTTAATGATCTACATTTATTTACATGTTCTGTATTATTGTTGCTAGAGTAAGATATAAATGAAGGGAAAATGTATTCTGGCTGGAACATTTTAACAAGCATTTGCATTTTTCAATGGGGATGGAACTCAAATGCCAGTTAATTTGGTTCAACAGGATTATTAGACAAGTTGCATTTTAGTGATACAAAGAATCTTTATTTTAAATTCGAACATCATTACATGCTTACATATCATCTAAATGAAAAATTACATTAGAATGGACTTTAGCTTTTTGATTCAAAGTTCTAACTCTAACACAAAATGGGGGCGTTGTTCATGTTGTTAGGTCTGAGTATGCTGATCTTCAAGACATTGTTAAGGGTATTGTGAACTATTTGAGGGAATTAGCAGAGGCAGTGGCATACTCAGGATTTTGGCCCCCCGACTCCAAATTTCTGGCTACATCCCTGGCTGACCCTGCATTTCAACTACAAACCTGATAGTTATCAGACTTTCCAGCAGAGGTATATTCTTAACTACAAGTTGTGGGATGGAGCAAACTCAAAGTGGATTTTTGCTGCTCGTTTTCAAGGTTTATTGTTGTATATCGAGGTTTATTTTAATTTTTAAATTTTGCAAGAAAAAGTTTGTTTTATTAAATTTTAATAAATCAGTTCCTTTAGTTTTTTAAAATTGTCTTTTGGAGTGGACTCATAGAATACACTTTTGGAGCAATGGGGGATTTCTTTTTATTATTTTTTCATTTAAATTAATTTTATGTAATATGTTTTCTATTATTATATATACCATGTGTGGACAATTTTATCTTTCAATATTTTTATCCAAAAAATGCTTGACTTTTGGAGTTGACTCAGATTATATTCTCTGAAAAATTTACCGAAGGTTATGATAGTATAACGCTACAAATTTGAAGGACCTACAAATCAAAATTTTAAAACTAGAAAATCCAGAAGAATCTAAGGGCGTATAATTGAGTTATAATTTAATTAAAGAAAACGTTTTCTCTCAAAAAAAAAAAAAAAATTAAAGAAAACGTGAAAGGTAAAGATATTTGTCTTGCAGTACACATTATTCAATTCAAAAGAAATAAAATGTAAAAGTTATATGTTCCAATCAAAAGAAAAAAAAAGCTATATGTTAATTAAATAGTTGAACTTAACTTTTATGAAACTTAAATACATATGTCAGTCAAATATTTTCAAACATTAATTGAGTGAGTGCTATTTTTTGAATGCAGCATCGGTATTATGGTGAATCCATTCCATTCGGTCCTGAAACAAATCAGGATGCAACGACACTTGGATATTTGAAGTCAATGCAAGCTTTAGCAGATTATGCACAATTGATCTTAGATGTCAAGATGAACCTATCAGCATCAAATTTTTCTTGCAAAATTTGAAAAGAATCTGATTTCGTTGATTTCCATAACTGTTAATATTTGCCTTTTGTAATTCTATAAATATGGAACTTAATTATTTGAGGAATATAGCCAATCATCATTCTACAGCAACAAACCTTTTAGAGGGGTGCCATACAGTAAAACAATTGGAATGACCGAACCCAAAGGTGTGGTAAAGTAGTAAAGATTTGTCTATCCTTAAGCAACATCTTGGGTTTGATCCATGGCGTTGGAGCATCTTAAATCTTGGGGCCAGCCATCCTACCCTATGAGGTACCTGTAATTGGCGAGCTGGGATTATCGGCTTGTCGGTCTGGGTACCATGATTAAAAAAAAAAAAAAAAATTGGAATGACTATGAATTTGATTCCTAGTTAGGGATGCCAACAAAAAAAAAAATTACAGAAGTTATAAATAACTAAAAGAAATAATAATTTAAGAGAAAAATACATTAATTTAATGTTTCACTAAAATGTTGTTTACAAAAAGATTTTCACTAAATTAAACATTTAACATTAAAGTCAATTAGAGTATGGTTTGTTAGTTATCCAATATTACACTAATTGATGAGTGTCGAAACCACAAAAAAAAAAAAAAATTTAACCTACTCTAAAGATTTGTAAACAGTGATGAGTAGAGTCAATCTCATAGAGACTGGTCGAGTTTATTTTTAAAGTGCTAGAATAGAAAAGGGGGGATTTGAATTAAGCAAAAATAAATAAAATTAAAGAAAAGGCAGCAATAAATTAAAATTGAAAACAATGGAAAATAGCACAGCCAAAAACATAATTCTCAGTACGAAATTTTTATATTTGATCATCGACTCTAAGATAACTTAATAATCCTAAATCACAGACAAGTTATAATCAGAAAGTACGACGATCCAACTAATCTTTCCTTATTCTTAGATTATTAAGATACGATCTAATAATAACCCCTAATTAACAAACAATCCTAAGTACGATGAATGAATTAATCTGTCAATTGCAATGAACACTAGAAAGACCTTGCCCTAGTTAACAAATTCTACGAGAACACATTTAAACTAGATCATGCAATTACTTAATATAACCCAAAAGACTGGTCACAATCAAATTATACCAATCGCTACTTGCATCAACTCGACTAAACAATTACGGATTTAATCTCATTGATTAGCTATATGCATCCTATCAATTAATTAATTGGCAAGATCAATCAACTAATAAAATAAATTAAGGATATATTTTCTCAAGAAGTTGCAGTAAAAGCGTGAATGCAATAGGAATTAATAAGCAAACATAAGAGCTTTAAGATCTCACAAACATGAAGAAAATCAACTTTCAATTAACTCTTGACTGAAGGGAAGAGTCTAACCTTGAATGGATATAGAGGAAATAGAAATAAAACACTAAAAACGTAATAAGGTGGAGGCTGCCCAAGAATACCTTCCAAAAAACCTAAAACACACTTATACAATGTTTAAAACTAGGTCAAATAATAATATAATAAAAGTGTCAAATAAAAACTACTTAATTCTTCTTCCTAGGCTTGAATTTAAGTCGAAAACATCAGATAGTAAAGTGGGCCAGCAGTCCCAATTAATTTCAGTTTGCAATGTTTCTCTTGTCAGTTAGGCTTGCCCAAGGCTAACTCCTGACAGCGTCAAAAACGTCCATTTATCTTCTAGCTTCACGTGTAATGATACAAATCTCCATCAATTATGCTTCAAATGCTTTCTTTTTGTTAAATCCAACAATTCCTAACCAAAATAATAAAAACTAAATAAAATCTCACAAGTAAGCACAAAATACATCAAATAAGCACAAAATTAGGAATTAAAAACATGTTGGATTTGCAAGTTATCACTGATAGTGTAAAATGTGAAGATCTCATGTTCGAGTGGTGCTAATCGAAATATTAACACTAATTTATCCATAATTAAAAAGGAGGACTATCGCTCTTTTGAAATTCGCAATGTTAACCATTTCGTTAGTTGTCTCCCTTACATAAAAAATATACTACACCTAACAAATTAAAAATTTGAGGTGGGTTCGTAGTTTTCTTCTTTGTACTAATTTAAAAAAAAATTGGGTTAATACATATTTTGATCCCTCAGCTTTGGGCCAAACATGCGTTTGGCTACCTTTCCATTTCGGGGTGCCACTTTTCTCCCTAACGTTGCAAAAATGAATATATTTTGCTTTTTCGGCGCACATGGCCAGACAACTTCATTGTGCGTGTACTACACGCGCGCCACTTTGCTCCCTAAACTATGCGAGAAACCATTTTGCTCCCTGAACTTTAAAAAAATAATACATTTTGCTTCCTGAACTTTAAAAAATGATATATTTTGCTCCATACAATTTATTTTTATAATTTTTTAAATGAAATACGTAATACAATTTTAAATATTCTAAAATAAATTATTAGAGGCTGTGCATCGGTCGGGTTTGGTTCAACCCGAACCGAACCTGACCAACCTAAAAAACAAAAATTTTTTATATTAAAATCCGAACTGAACCGATCAACCCGATTAAATCGAACCGAACTATTCGGTTCGGTTCGGTCAGTCCCCGAAACTTTTAGCAAAAATACAAAGAAAATTGTCCTTTTTTTTTGTTCAACCCGAATTAACCCGAACCAAATTCTGATTTTTCTTAAAATATAAAACCGAACCGATCAACCCGATTAAACCGAACCAAACTCGTCGGTTCGGTCGTATTGGTCGGATCGGTTTGGATTTTGCACACCCCTATAAATTATCCAATAAAAAAATACATAAAATGGTTTTACAATAAACAATGTATAAAAAATAACCAATAAAAATAAAAATTAATTCTTCAATTAAATGAAACATTATCTATATGGTATAAATTAGGAGTAGTTTTTGTTTTTAAAAAGAAAGCTAGAATTAGTTTGAATATTTATATAAATTTTTTTTTAATTTATACATATATATAATTTATGCAACAGATTTTTTAGGGTTACGACTACTACGTCTAATTATTCGCTCTATCTCGCCTCACCTCGCAGACAATAGTAGAAACTAGGGCTGTCAAACAGATCAAGTTAGGTCGACCTGATCTGCTAATTTTCGGGTTAATCGAGTTTCGGGTTGATTGCCCCCAATCCTAACCCAACCCATTTAATTTCAAGTCGATTTTGTGTCGACTCATTTACTTAAACAGGTCGAAAAATCTCAACCCTAATCCGCTATTTTCAGGTCAGATTCATGTTGAGTTAGCAAGTCTAGTCAGCTTTTAACAGCCCTAGTACAAACTAACTATATGCCCCACCCTACTAACCCATTTTTCACTATATGCACGAATCAAAATGAGGCGGGCTACAAAAAATTTCACTCATCTGCCACCCCTGGGCTTAAAGAAGATGATAGATTTTTTTACTATTTTTTTTTGTGAAAATTGATAATGATAAAATAATAATAATAATATTAATAATCTGACAAGGACTTAAATATATCATTCTGAAAAGTTAAAGGATTAAAGTGGTATCTCACAAAGTTTAAGAAGCAAAATGACTTTTTTCCAAAAGTTCAGGGGGCAAAATGGTTTTTACTCCTTAACACGTGGCACTATTCACGCGCCCCATACGTGATTGTAGTCCATGCGCCAAATTTATGTGCGCCGAAGGAGTAAAATATATTGATTTTTGCAACGTTAGGGAGCAAAGTGGCGCTCCAAAAAGGAAAGGTAGCCAAACGCATGTTTGGCCCAAAGCTAAAGGATCAAAGTATGTATTAACTAAAAAAAAAAGTTTATGTTCTGTATATGTACATAGAATGTGTAACCTTCTTATAGGTCTACTTCGGTAGGGGTATAAGGGGTGTTACAACAAAAGTGCTCAATAAAATCTATTTAATTCTTCTTCCTAGGCTTAAGCCCCAAAATGTCAATTAAAATTGTCGGTCCACTGTCCAAATAATTTCAGCCCGCAGCTTCTGTCTTGATCATTAGCCTTGCCCCAAGCTAAGTTCAGCAGCATCGAAAAATTTCTATAAAACTCCAGCAGCAGCTTCTATGCGTAAAATATCTAAAATATGCATCAAAATGCTTCATTTTCATCACATCTAGCAATTCCAAACCAAAATATATAAAACCACATAAAAGGTCACAATTTTTTTTTGCTTAGTAAAATGTCACATTTAAACATAATAAAATAACAAATAAGTACATAAATTAAGGACTAAAAAATCTAGACAAATTAAGGACTAAAATATGCTAAATATACACACTATCATCTATCTTGAGTGTTTTGTAATACCTAATCATTTCTACTGTCATTTTAAGATTAGGTAAAACTCTAAAGTCAAGTTGCTATATAATTTATACCCATCCCTATCTGTTTATCTTAATCCTAACCATAATCTTAGTTAGTGAGATTGTATGACAGAAGTTTGGTTTAATTATTTTTTTTAATCTCTTTCGCATCCTTACTTAGAATGCCAACAACCAGCTTATCTAATGTCCTAATAATGGGTTATCTCATCTAATCATAATAATTAACTTTGAAACCTTTGTTTATATCACTATAGTCAACGACTTTATGCAATACTTCATTTAGTAAAATAATTTAGAGATGCAACGTTCATTTAGAAGCCTCTTGTTCTTTTCTTCTCTTACAATTTAATTATTCCAACTCAACTTTGAATTATTTGAAAAATTAGTTAACAACTTTTATAATTATTTTGTAAATACAAGTGGTAGACATCATGTTATAATCATTTATTTGTCTTTCATTGAATTTGAACTGGGCACTTTTTAATTAGAAATTTCTTTTGATGTATGTGTGCAATACATTTTTCGAAAAAAAAAATCAAACCTCAAGTTTGGTTGAATTTTTTTTTTAAAAGAAAAAAGTTGGGTTCAATATAAGTTTTCTTTGAAATGATATATTGTATTAATTTGTATCCAAATAGATAAAATGTGAATGAATAGAATGTATCAATTCTTTTGTTTGGTTAAATCCATGGATTTAGAAATATATAAGAAATATAATTAATATTGAGAGTTTTAGCATAATAGCACAAATATATAGTTTTGGTTAAAATAATAGCACATTCACTTTAAAAATTAAAAAAATAGCACATTAGGAAAAAGAAGGCCAAAAATTTAAAAACTTCCCCTTCTTCATAAAAAATAAATTTATTTTTTATGAAAAAAGAAAAAAAAATAAAAAGTGGACAGATTTTCCAGCCCACCTCCGGCTATATATTTCAATTGCAACGGCCTCTATCTCCGACCACCTGCACTGGCAAGCGCCACACCGGTGGATAGATAACATTATGGCAAGTCCAGCACTATGAAGAACTCCACCGTCAGATTCCGATAGCCACTACAAGCGTCAGACAAAGTTCGGTGGACAGAAAATTCAAAATCTCGTCACCTTTTTCGCCGACTTCCAGTGACCTGATGACAACGATTTTAGTGTCAAACAACTTGCCTTCTTAAGCTTTTTTAGATATGGTATGGTTCGATTGCTGATGTGGCCATTTTTCAGGAACATCCATCTGATTTTTGCATTTTCCTGCCAAATATGGCAAAATCACAAGAAATAAGGCCATATTTCAAATCTACATGTTGAGAGCTTTCCGATGATATATAATTTGTTAGGTTTCATCATCATTGAAAAATTCCAGTGACCAGTGGTTAGGGTTTATAATAGGTGGAGAAGATGAAGGTGACATGTTGCTAAATTTCAATAAATATCAATTAAAAATTTTCAATAAACTTCAATAAGCATCAATAACAATCAGTAACATTCAATAACAATAAAATAAAACTCAATACAAATCAATAAAAAAAATTTGATAAGCTTCACTAAGTCTCAATAACATTTAATAACAATAAGTATCAGTAATAACATTCAGTAGCCACCAGTAACAATAAAATAAAACTCAAAACAAATCAATAAAGAAAATCAATAAACTTCGATAACAATCAATTGTTGGTTCCTTGGCAACTAAAATAGGGGTGAATTAGTGGCCTTAAAAAAAATTAGGTCAGAAATTTGGTGGTCAATTAGAAGTATTTTACAGTAGTTCGGCCAAAACTCTAACCTACGTGCACTTCTCCAATCCTAGAAAGGAATTGGGTTTCACTAAACACAAAGAAGAGATACAAAAGGTTTTACAAGGAATTGGTGGTCAAACTTAAGGTTTGTGCTCACCCCAAACTTACAACAAGCAGATACTAGAGTTTATAGCTAACTTTTAAACTTAACAATAATAAATGAGAGTAATGAAAATAAAGATTAAGCACAATGAAGTTGTTGGAATATTGATTATTGTAGTTGTCTAACCTTATTAATATAGTTTGAGTGGATATTTATACCCACAACAAAAAAAAAATAGCCGTTGAAAAGTGAAATAAAAAATCTGCTCTATTTTTCTGTCAGCGTCGCAGGTGTGATCAGACTGTTTTGAGCGCGACCTCTCACATGAAATTCAAAACGCACTTTCCAATGGATACCTGTTGCGCCACTCAGAATTAAATGCATTAGCTGTTGTGTTTGACATTGGGTATGTCGCGAGCGCGAAGGTCAGATCTCGAGCGCGACTTGGTTGCAACGGTTAGTTGACGTTTTGATCACTATAGAGATCCTGTGTCACGATTGTTCCAGTAGCTTCGGAGAAAAATCCTGGCCAAATTCTGTTTTGGTAGTGTTCGTGATGAACACATCGTGTGCATGACTAGGTAGTTTTTCTCTTTAACCGCCAACTTGTGTTATAGTCGCGAGCGCTAAGCTAGGTCGCGAGCTATCTAGAGCCTGAGTGAAATTTTAGACTCTAAATAAGTCCGAGGTCGCGAGCACGATGACTTGATCACGGTCGCGACGCTTGCGCCATGAACATTACTTCAATAAAATTGCAACTTTTTTGACTTAGCTCACTTGGGCAGGATTGTTAAATGCTGAGGCAACTTAAAAAGAACTTGAAACAATATTAGATTCTTAACAATTTCAAGTAAGTTTGTCAAATATTCAAAACTTGGGATTTTGGAACCTTAGGCACAACATCAATAACATTCAGTATCAATCAGTATCAGTAACATTCAATATTAATAACATTTAGTAGCAATCAATAAAAATAAAATAAAACTTAATACAAATCAATAAAGAAATTCAATAAGCTTTGCTAACAATAAATAACAATCAATAATATTCAGTATCAATATTCAGTAACAATCAATATTAGTAACATTTGTACATTCCTAAAACAGACCAGGTCATCTTCATTTTCTTCATCACATAAGCCTAACCACCGTCGATAACCGAAAATTTCAACTGTGATAAAAATTAACAAATTATATGTCATCGAAAAGCTCTCAACTCATAGATTCTAAATATGGCCTTACTTTCTCGTGATTCCATTATATGCGGGCAAAAAAGGGAAAAAACAGTTGAACGATAGTGAATTACGGCTTTTTCTAGCCAATGAAAGGCATCAAGTTAGGTACCAAAATAACAATCATCACCTAGGCTTTCGTTTGGTAGCTTTAAGTCAAAAATCCATTGCCGAAAAGTCTATGAATTTAAGGTTTCAAATTTTCGAGTCTTAGAAAACCCACAACTAGATCTGAATGAAAAACACCATACAACCACCATTTACCGGAGGTCTGGTATCGGTCGAGCTCACCGTCACCTTGGCTGGTGACTATCATTGCCGGCCAATCCATTCCAACAACGTATGGTGGCAATTGGCGATGAAAAGGATGGTAGAGAGGCAAATTGCGATGAAAAGGGTGGTATAGGGGAGCTATTCGTAGTGACGAACCTAGGATTGAAAAGTGGGAGGGACTGTGCCTTATAATTATTTACAGATTTTGAAAAAAAAAATTAAAGGGGCTAGAACACCTTCCAATTATAGTGTAGGCCCGTCCCTCGCTATTCGTTGCAATATGCAGAGTTTATATTTTTTTTTTATTTTTCTTTTTTTAAAATAATAATAAAAATAATAAAAAACAATTAAGGGCAAAGTTATAAAAGCACAACAAAGTGCTATTTCTTTAATTTGTGATAGTTGTATGCTTTTTTTTTAACAAATATTAAAAGTGTGCTACATTATATAAATTTCCATTAATATTTCAGCTATATTGTTAATAAAAAATTTTAAAATTGGTGAAATTCCATCTGTTATATGAGATTTTTCTCTTATCCAAAACAAGAGATTTGAGTTATGATGGAATCTACATATTCCATGAATTGTTGTCTATAATTTTTTCCATAACAAACGATGGAATTCAATTATTCAATGGAATATTTAAATTTTATGAATTGAAAACCATCATCCCAAACCACGAAATCCGATAGTGCAATAAACACATAAAAAAGCCAAATTTTGCTATAAATTGTTTCCGTAGCTGGAAATAGATTTGCTATAGAATTAGAATTACTAAGAATTTGATGGAAATAAAAAAATTATTTTTGTGATTAATTATTAAGACATTCGTTCCCATTTCCTTTTACTAATTAATATTCCAGGAACTTTGCAATGCCATTTAGCAAACAAGTAAAATCAAACATAATATAATTGTTGTTATTAAACAAATGCTTAAAAACTAAATCGTCTATTTGCAACTAACTAGATGTTGATGTTGTACCGTTACATTTGAACTACCGTTACAAGACAAGCTGCTAGCCGCTAATACATTACATTCTTCTCTTTTCAAACTTATTTTGTCAGTTAGTTTCCTCTTCATGAGGGTTAGGGTTCCAAATTTGTTTGATTCTTTTAGTGGCTTAGTTTTTTTATCTTGCTACACCTTCATTTCTTTTTCAGCCTTTTTCTTTTCCTCTTTATTTTTTTCCCTGCTAATCTCTTCTTTTGTATCGTGTTTTTTGTACAGGTTCCCTATATGTATGATCTAATCCTCCCCATTTTCCGATTTGAGTAATCTGTTGTGATTCATTAGAGGATGGAGCGTAAAGAGGTTCATGATCTTACGGTTGAAGAGTCAGAGATTTGAATTAATGGCAGTAGCCGGAGTCCATATCCGCTAAAATATATGATTCGTCATATCTTTATTCCCTTAGTTCAACTAAACCTAAGTAGAATATAAAATATTCACTGGATATACGACTAATTAAATATAAATTTAACTGGATAATGAACATACCTCAAAATTAAAATCATACTTCCACGCATAAATGAGACAACACTTTCGCATGATAAAAACATTTAGACTTTCTTTATTGGATTACAAAAATTTTAGTCTTTATTAAACAATCTTCTTGTGTGAAAAATCTAAGCTATTCTAGGTACTTAAACGATTTTCTTAAAATAAGTTTAGTTTATCTTTTTATGTATTTCATCAGAAATACATGTTTAGCAGGAAAATAAACCTTTTATATAATAACAGCATTTATTTAAGAATACTACTCAAAGTCTCGGAGAGAAAACTCTTTAAATCATTGGTTTACTAAAAATACAATTTTTACCGAAAACCACAAGGGTGGTTCGGCCTATAAAGTGTTTACTTACCAAATCTTCATTTCAATTTCAAACATCTATTTTAAAACTCTTTTATATATGTGTATAGCAAATATAAAGTTTGTTTTCAAATACCCTTTCTGAAAGCAATTTAAAAATTCACCGAGGTTTTATCGAAAACAGAAATTTTCAGGTAAACATCAGTTAAACCAAACTATGCATATTTTTCATCAATATTTACATGCAACACACACATATTCAAACTCAAATAATCATTTAAAGAAGCAACATTTAATAAACTTGTAATAAAAATTAAAAAAAAAAGGCAAATTTTTCAAAGTTAAAGTATCAGACCTCTTTCTAACTCTTTTATTCTATTTTTTTGCATGAGTTTCGGCTCCTCTTCTTTTTTCTCAGACAGCCCTAGCGTCATTCATATACTTGATTGTTAGAACACCATTTATTAACTCAAATTCTAACTCATTTTTGCGTAAAAACTCCAATTCCTTTCTTATATTCTATTTTCTCCTACATATATTTAAGTTTAACTTAGGCAAAATCTCTTCTATACATGTAAACTATCCCTATTCATGTAATACTCTACAATAAACTATCTAATCATACTTCTATTTCATGTTGTTAGCATCATTTAAAAATAATTCCAACAAAAATCAATAAAGGGCACTATTCATCTTCTTCCTATCATTGAATTTTAAGAGTATATAGTAATTTTCTTAGTAATCTAACACACTATAATTAATTAACTAAAAGATTAGAAGCTAAAATGAGGATTAGAGGGTAGAAATCTTACAAATTTTCTTCCTTTTTCCCCTTTTGCTCTCGTTGTCGTTCAATATTTGAAGAGGGGGTGGCTGGTCCTTTGGTTTCTAATCTAGCCGGCCTCTCTTCCTTTTAATTTATAATCATGTGAAAATTTTACTACTTTCTCCCTTTTTTTAATATATTATTTTATTTTATGTATTAAAATATTTTTATTTAATTTTATTCTTTAATTATTTAACTGACGACCCGTAAACTTCACATAATTTAACTTTCCAATGGCTCTAGCTTTTATTTTATAAAAATGTGCTTAATAGTAAAATTAAATAGTCATTCCAAATTTATTTAATTTAATCTGCAACTTTTCATTATACGCTAAAAAACATCACTTTCGACAAAAGTTATAAAAAGTCTTTCCATAAAGATTTTCCCTAATTTCCACACCTGTTGTTTCTAAGGAAATTTAAGTATCTTAAATCTCACTCTTTAGTTCTTGATAATTTATCTCCTACTTTATTTATTCGCATTCGTAATACAAAATTTAATATGAAAAATTAAAACTTAATTCAAAAAATATTTACAATTTATAACTTGGTCTTTTTTTTCAGTTTGTACTGTTCACATAATTACAACTTAGACTATAACACTACACCTTTCTTTCACTTATTTATATTCAATTTCTATTATGGGAGATTTTTGTTACAATTCGTTACTATTCATGTTCTTCCTACTCTAAATTCAAGTTCAAGAATGGATATTTTAAGAGGTTTCTTCTTTAATCAAGCTTTAATTCCTATTTTCCCAACCTAAGAAAGCATAAACAAATATAGAGCCGTCTCAAAGATTTTAAGGGCACTGCTTACAAATTTGGGGCCCTCTATTCAAAATTTAAAAGTGAAAAATTTCTTTAAATTGAAAAAATACTTAACAAAAAGCATTAACACGTATCGAACCAACAACCTTATATTTTGAGATTAAAACTCTCTACCAGTTGCTCTCTCTTAAAACATCATATATTACGCATTATTTAATATTTGAGACCCCTATTTTTTGGGGCCCTATACGCTCGCCCACCTTGCACCCTCTAAACCACCGCTGAACAAATGTTAGATTAAAGAAATTTACCTCTTGCTTCTTCCTTCTTAGTTTGGCCGAACCACCACAAGCAAAAGAGAAAATTTTATTTTTGTATTCTTGCTTTCCTTACATCTAATTCCTCAATTAATTTCCTTTTCACTCTTCCCATAAAATATTAATTTGTTTTTTATTTATTTTTAATCCATAATTTTTAATATACTGGTAAGTTTTTATTCTACTTTTTGTAATCTAATGGCTTACATTAATTTGATATTCTTAACTTACAAAAATACCCTTCTTCCTTTTATAAGGCTTCCTCCATAAAACTTCCTCCATTATAAGCCTACTGTAAAGCTTCTTCCATAAGCTACATCTATCTGTACGTTCGACCACCAAAAATTTATTTTCTTTTTTAATTTATTTTAATTCCTCAATTTTTGATCCAAGGCTCCTTTTTAATTTTCCTTCCAAATCCAATGGCTATTATTATTTTATTTTATTTTTTACCAAAAATACACTTACTTTTCATTTATTTACAACTTATCCTGTCTAGGTAAAATTATAAAAATACGGTCTATGGAAATTTTTCCGTAACTCTTTTTATATACATATTCGAGAAAAACTGTGTATTATCATTCTCATCCTCTTGACCTCCGGAATCCATTTGCGAAGTCGGATACAGTCACCATTAACAACCTCCAGTCCCTTCCAAAAATTACCTTTAGGTTCCCGGCTATTTACAAAACTTTCTACTAGGTCCTTTTCTTCCCTGCTTACATCCTTTATTTTTCTGGATTCAAAACTCTATTTCGGCGTCTCCTAGGCCAAAACCATTTCGAGGCCCTTAAAGTATCTAATTTTTTTACTTAAAGCCCCTCGGTAAACTAATAGCAATATAAGGCCCCTGAAATATTTGCGTGATTTACACGATACCCTTTTTTAACAGAGTCAAACGCGCATGTAATACACGCAAACGGAGAGCGCGTGAGGCCGAGGTAAAAGCATTACAGAGCTCTCGAACTTTACAAATTTTTTACGTGAGGCCCCTCGGCGAAGTAATAGCAATATGAAGCCCCTAAACTATTTGCGTAAATTACACG
>CATIWJ010084337.1:0-13585 GCA_949640765.1 Croton laevigatus | reverse complement strand
GCTGTAATTTCGGTCAATTCTTTGCTCACTTGCTCTTGAACATGCATTCCTAAACTTGCTTGAAACCTCTTAGCTTTGCTTCGTGTCAATGGACCTTGAGGAAGCACCAAAGGATCCTTGACCGTTCCTTGATTCACATCATATTTTATACTTATTTAATGTAAACACACATATTTGTATCATATATGTATCACTTATGGCAAATGACGGTGTTATGTATCACAATAATACAGTATCCTAAATCAAATGCATGCAACAAATAATTCAATCATATGGGTATGCAAGTGAATGCACTTATTTATGAAGATGATTATTTATTTACTCTGCTCTACTGGTAATTAGTTGAACATTGGGATAAGGCATCCAAATGAATCTAATGATGGTCACATATTCAATCATTACAGTACAATAGTACTGGAATCACTGAATAGATTTCTATATCAGATATCAAATATCTACCGACCACACTTGTAGGTGACCCGACTTTGTCAATAACTGCCGGGTACGTTTATAAGTAGCCCGACTTTGTCAATAAATAGGCGCCTCTCCATAGTAATAATCCAATATCAAATATACTACGGACTGCTTTGCAATCAATATATGACGCGTCATACCCTTATCGTCGAGTTCGACCAAAACCAAGTAGAGCTTAGTACTTCAAAGTTCATTCATAACGCATTGTACTTGTTTACCAATGAATCAAAAATCCATTATTGCCATATGCATATCATGATGTCCAAATGATAAACAAATGTTAAACAAATGGTAAACCATCATTTATTCATACTCTTTTGATCCATACTTAGTGTAGTTCACACATTGGTACTTTATGTAACTCACGTGGCAAACAGATGCAACATAAATCATGATAGTGCAACAATGCAGTTCATGTATTCGCAATCACACATTTAAATGTAATCAAATAAGCATAAAGTACCAAATCTATTGTCGTTGTCTTGTTTACCCTTTGTTCGTATTACACGTCTCCATGACTAGACTTTTCCTGCTGATTTCTCATACAAATCATAATTTAATTAATTTCTCATTTTACAATATATTTCCTCTAATATTTCTACTTTTAAATTTCTATTATATTTTAATATTCCTTCTATTTCTATTTGCAACTCGTGTCTCATAACCTAATTTATATCTCGATTTTTTACTAGACGTGTATATAATACATGCTTATGTATGTTCAATAAATGTTTATGATTTCTTTCTGGCCTTTACTTATTACTTGACTCTACTGGATTATTTTCATACGTCCATACTTTTCATATATCCATTCTTGAAAATTTACTAAATGAATAATGATTTTCTGATTTTTTTCATCTATAAGTTCTTTTATAGTCCCATCTCTATTTCACTTGTTAGTTCATTTATTTTATAAATGTCCGATTCAGTTTACTTGACGTCATTCATAATTGTCCGAGCTACGGCTCTTAAGTCTGTCTTGAGTATTGTCCCATTGCATTAACTATACTTCTAACATTACTAACATCTTCTTATATTTAACCTAATAAGTTTTGGTTTTACTTAGTCAAATTTTAGGTCCATTTTTACAGAAATTTCGCCAGAGCTCCGCTACAAATACAAAAAAACCCGTGAATAGTTACAGTGACTATCATGAACAATCCCGGTGACTATTCACTAAATCCTGCATAAATGTTTCCCTAACACTTCAGCAATTAGCCCTTATACTCTCACTCCTCATATAAACAAAAAATAAACACTTCAATAGACAATACATAACACAAACGCAATTATTCATTAATTTCTTTTGGTCGACGGTTTAGTTCACCTTGCGCGCCTTCCGCTAACTTACTTATAACTTGGTTTGTATAACTCCAATTAAGTTAATTCTTAATTATTTTTAAATTGAATACATAAGGTTATTGTTCATATTAATTTTAGATTTAATTATGTTACGTATAATTTCTGACGCTACTTTAATTCTGACTCTTCTGCTTGTCAAGTTCTCCTTGCGCATAGCCTATTAACTTAGTCATAACTCTTACATTTAAGTTCTAAATGAAACGATTCTTGATTCACTAGTTAGCTAACACATATGGGCACAATATTTTCTTCTATCATGATATCAAATTATGCCCATAACATATTCAAATTGTAAGCTAAAGTTACTGATTATGCTCTGTCCTACTTTTGATTTCCAGATTGCACACTTATTACCATTTCAGTCATATCTCTTTCATTACTAATCCAATTTAGGTGATTATAACTTCTAAAGTTTACTAAAATACAGGGAAACAACTTTAATTTTTATCTCTTTCTCAAATTATGTTGTTAACTTAGTGAAATTGCCATCTAAATTTCATGTTTAATTCTGGTCGTGCACAAGGAACAACCTTCAGTTATTTAGGTATAACTTCCTACATACAAATTTTCTACCAAAACTGTTTTACAAGCATAAACTAGACATATAAAACTACATATTTCATGTTTTGCACTTCTTTAAATTTTGTTTTTATCATGGTCTAAATATCCATTGAAGTTCGGTCTGCCCTGTTAACCTATCTAGTCACGTCAGCCTGCACGCCAGTCACTATTCTAGCCATAACTTTCACTACACAGGTCCAAATAAGGTGATTCTGGTTCTTTTGTTAGTTAAGACTTATATATATAACTTTCATATTTGTAGCTTCCCTAAATTCCGTCCCTAACCTGATCCAAATTATGTTCGAATCCAAACCCTAGAAATCTGTCAGAATTCAGTTTTTAGCTTCTCTTCATCTTATTCATTAACATACAAGCTTTATCTAATCAATTAATCATCTCATCAATATTATCCCCAAATTTTGTCATAAGAGCCCTAAAATTTCAGAACCTAATCTCTATTTAATCTCTTAAACTAATGATCAAATGGAAGAAATAAGAGTAGATATGAAAAGCTTACTTTCAAATTCATCTTCCCCTGAATTGTTTGGACTTTGAAATCAAAAAATTTAATGGCTTCGCTTGGCTAGCAGAGCCGGCCACCATGGAGAGGAAGGAGAGGAGTTTATGTTTTTCCTCTTGCAAAAATATGTCCATCTTTAACATTTTATATTTTTAATTTATTTTTGAATTAATTAATTTCTAATCCTATGGTTGTTATTTAATTCAACTATTATATTCTATGGCTAGGATCTAGCTAAGTGTCATCACCATAAAGTTTTACTTGATTCCTGACGCGGAACCTTATGACATTGAGTCTCAAACTCCAAGATACGATCTGATATTGAATTCCAACAACGAAGGAAAACCACCCCCTTTAACATCCGTTGCTTAAAGAAGCAAGAACACTAATAATCGAAGGATTTGAAGAATCGAAATCAGAAGAACGCCACAACGAAATTGATAAATAGATATGAATTCGTGATGCAATCCAAGAATTAGAGAATCCACCCTAAATCTAAGAAAATCAATTAAAATATTCTTGAAGAATAATTCTCTATTAAAATTCGAAAAGTTGATTGATTGATCCCCTAAGAATACATATCAAAGGCCCTTATATAGCGAAGCCTTAACAAAAGATGGAAACCCTAGCTATACCAAAATGCCAATACAACACATCATAAGTCTTAGCTATACCAAAATGCCCCATTAAACCACCACAATGTGATTTCAATACTAGCAAATCACGCATAGTGTAAAACTCGGAAACAGAGATTAATGGTGTCGTATGGACAAATTGTAAATAATATTTATAATAATAATATTATTATTAATTAGTATAAAATTTATAAGTTTAAATTAAAAAAATAATAATAATTAAATTAATTAAAAAAAATTAAATTATGTTAAAGATAAGATTAGAAAGAAATTGGGAAAAGTGAAAATTGATTGAGAGTTGAAAATGTGGTGTGATGAATTGAGAATCGGATAAGAAAGAAGAAAAAACAAAAAAAAAAAGAGAAAAGACAAAAAAAAATGAAATGAAGAACACGAAGAACAGGGAGCAAAAAATCAAAATTGGGGATTCAAATTCTTGTAATTAATCAGAAAACTGAGCTTACAGAGTTGTAAATCTAGTTGAGGGGAGTCGATTTATGGTCTTAAACTCGTCGACCGACGCCGGACTGCAACGAACGAGCCGGTCAAAACCAGAAAACTAAAACTGCCAATCGAAACTTTCAGCTGCCGTTTCTCCGTCACCGTTCACTAACCGTCTGAGATAAGGGCGCTAATTAGTCGGCGCCATCGAGAGGAGTCCGTAGGTACCTGGTTTGCAGCCAACCGTCACCAGAAACGCCAATGGGCTTCATGGGCCGGCGACGCTGCGAATGAGAGTCACGGGGAAGAGGATGGCAAAGTTCAACTTTAGTCTCTGGAAGTTTCCTCCGTGTGCAGGAAGGTCTGATTTTTACATTTCGGTCCTTAAACTTTATTTCCGCGTGCATTTAGGTCCTGCCGTGTAAAAAAATTAGGGAAATTATAATTTAGTCCTTCCGTGTTTTACAAAATGGCTCTAGAACTCACTTTGGCTTTTCAAATGGGTCCAAAAATAACAAAACAGCCCCTAAACTTAATTATATAGTGCATTTTCGTCTAACAGAATAATAAATGCATTATTTATTCAATTTTAAATATTTAGGGACCCAAATTAAATTATAGAAAATACTAGAAACACATAAATAATATTTTTGGGACCCAAAAGCTTAATTATTGGATTTATTAAATATTTGGATATTATTTTTAGGAACTGAAAACGCCGAGGTGCGTGGAAATTAAAGGAAAATACGCGTAGGAATATATTTTGCGGACGAAATTACAGGTTTGGTACTATTATTGTAGTATTCAAACTGGCTTTGATTTTTGAATATTTATTTTAAGTATTTATTTTTAAGCATTTAATACTTTACCTGGAAACTCAAACGTGTGTTCGAGTCAAATTTAAATATTTGATAGTCCGACGCGGTAGCCGCAGGCGCGGTGCTACTGGCGCAGTGAAAGTGAGATTTTGCTTTATTGAGTAAATAAATTCATTTGAATTGGTGTTTGAATAATTTGGAAGCTTGGAAAATGCTTGATATGAAAAAGGTGTGACATGAACATAATATGTGAATTATGAAAACACATTTGAGATGAATGACCAAGTGAATATTTTCTGAATTGATTGAGAATGAAAAGTATGTTTATGCTGAGATGCTAAATGAGTAAATTTTGATGCTCTACGTGGTTAGGGACTCCAGTGATAGGTATTATATTAGGGAAATTACAATTTAGTCCTTCCGTATTTTACAAAATGGCTCCAGAACTCACTTTGGCTTTTCAAATAGGTCCAAAAATAACAAAACAGCCCCTAAACTTAATTATTTAGTGCATTTTCGTCTAACATAATAATAAATGGATTATTTATTCAATTTTAAATATTTAGGGACCCAAATTATTTTTAGGAACTGAAAACGCCGAGGCACGTGGAAATTAAAGGAAAATACGCGTAGGAATATATTTTGCGAACGGAATTACAGGTTTGGTACTATTATTATAGTATACAAACTGACTTTGATTTTTGAATATTTATTTTAAGTACTTATTTTAAAGCATTTAATACTTTTATTGTTTTGAATAAGTATTTGCTGGAAACTCAAACGTGAGTTCGAGTCAAATTTAAATGTTTGATAGTCTGATGCGGTAGCCGCAGGCGCGGTGCTACCAGCGCGGCGAAAGTGAGATTTTGCTTTATTGAGTAAATAAATACATTTGAATTGGTGTTTGAATAATTTGAAAGCCTGGAAAATGCTTGATATGAAAAAGGTGTGACACGGATTTAATATGTGAATTATGAAAACATGTTTGAGATGAACATGACCAGGAGAATATTTTCTAAACTGATTGAAAATGAAAAATATGTTTATGCCGAGGTGCTAAATGAGTGAATTTTTATGCTCTACGTGGTTAAGGACCCTAGTGATAGGTATATGTCGACATATGAGCAAAAATTCCTGTGCAGGTGAATATAAAAAAAAAGAGGCGTACCTAGGGGGTACGACCCAAATGATAAATGTTATGAATATTATCGGTGTGCCTAGGGGGCTCGACTGATAAACGGCGTGCCATTGGAACACGACCGAACCTAAAGCTCTAGGACTTATCATAGGAAGCCCAACAGGCCAGTAGAGTAAAAATAAAATTAATTATTTGCCTTGAATGGTAATTAATTTATGAAATGAATTTTATTAAATGTTTTACCCTGTGAATATAATTATGATACATATGCTTTTGCGAAATGGAATTGTCAATTGATTTTTAAACAACATGGTGTTTTATATATTGTACCCACTGAGCATGGAGTTGCTCAGTGAGTTATTTCTGTAACTCGCAGGTCCGCAATTAGAAGACGTGGGAAGAACAACAGTTGCCGGTCAGTTCCCAAATGTCAAACTTTATGGAGCAAATTTTGGTGTACTGTACTAGATAGTTATTATGCAAAATCATGTCAGGAGATTAATGTAAGGTTATCTTTTGCTAATCTGTAAATTTATGATGTGTTCTTAATTATAGTTTAAATATGATTAACAGAGATTAGCAATTCTGTGACACTCTAGCTCATCTTATTTGTAAGGTGAGTTGGGGCGTTACATTAGGTCACCGTCCTATCCATGTCAAGTCAAACATACGTCCGAACATTGAGCGTAACAATCTAACGTACTTAGCTTTGACTAGCCCACGCTTCAATATCAAATTACCCCAACTCTCAATTCACAAAAATAATCTAATGCACCTAGCTTTGGCTAGCCCACGCTTCGACTATCAATGATCCATGGTAATCGAACTAGGAAGGCAATTACATACTTGCTATTGAAGGGATTCATTTTAATTACGGGCTTACATGGCAATCAGGATTCCATACATTCATGCATATCAATATATAAAATAATTGCGATAAAAATAAATGTGACATATCATGGGCAATAAAACTAAAAATAAGCCCTACATCTAATGCAGGCTTCTAGCTTCAGGCTCCGCTTTTGCTTTGGGCTCCATGAGCTCCAATTGGGCTTCGATCTTCATTTTATTACAAAGAATTGAATTTAATAAAATCTTATTCTATTACAATAAAATAAACGACACGCAGGCCGTATTTAACTTTACAACTTTTGTAAAATCAACCCATGATATGCACTATGCAATGACATTCATTCATATCATTTATTCAATCACATTTATTACATATATTCCAAATATCACAAATATACGTCAGTCCCAATTTTAAATTAAAGCCAACCCATTAAGAGAAACCGTATAATTATAAATTATAAACGAACCCAATAAAGGGTTTTGGGTCCAATCCAATCGGCCAACACTTGACCTAACTCATCGAATAAGTTGTTTATAATTTAAATTACACAATTAAAATGATTAAGTGCCAAAAATGCGTTTTAATCAGTTTCTCGGTTTTCAATTTTATATGTTTGTGAAATTACGCTTAAGTCCAAAACATATAAAATACAATCTAATTGCAAAATAAGAATTTTAACACTTAAAATCATACAAATTGCAATAAAACAATTTATCATATAAATTATTCAAAAATGCCAAAAAATTTCCAAATAATATAAATATGTAAAATTATGATTTAACACCTAAATCCTAAAATTGTAAAATTACAATTTAACACTTAAATTTAAAAATTTTATAAAATTAAAGTTTAGTCCCTAAACTTTTAATATCATGTAAAATTACAATTTAACACTTTAAATTATAACTTTCACATAAAATACCCTAAAATCACATTTAGTTCAATTTGGCAATTACAGCAATCCAATCACAACTATGGCAAATTTCAATTTAATCTCTAAACTCATAAAATCATATTTTATGACCCTACGGCTAATTGAATTAATGAAACACCACTCTGATACCACTGTTGGGTTTCCCACATGCAATAGACGCAACGATTACCCATATAGCAAACATAGATAGGCAGCGGAAATAAAAATCTAACTGGGAAACCCTCCCTAGAACACGTTTCATTAAAGCAATTAAGAGTAGGGAGGATTAAAAGTTACCTTTGTAGCGTACTTTAACTAGATAGCTGCAAGTCTCCCTGCAGAATCCTTACCAATCCGGAATGACTCTAGGGATGCTAAGGGCACTCCCCTCTTCTTTCACACACACCAGGAAACAAAAGGGAGGATTGAAGCATGCTAGCACTGGAAGCTTTGCTTATTCTCTTCACCCAACTGAAAACAATTTTTGATTTTCTTATTGCCTCTAACGTTGTAAAGCAAAAGAATAGAGTGGAGATGAAGAGAGTATTAGTCTCTTTTGAAACGAAATAGTTTCATTTCTCTTGATTTTAATTATTGAATGAAAGTCAATAAAAATGAATTATATTCGATCTTGGTTGCTTCAAATGTAAACTGTTTTACATTTTTTTATTAATTTTCAAAAACTAATAATGATAAGCCCGTGAAAGAGTATACCATTAGGCTTTTGAATTTATAAAACCAAATAAAACAAGTCCAAGTCAAACTTCACTTGCCTTTTTATTGTTTTATAATTGTAAAGTAAAACAAAATATTAAAAGTGGGAGCTAAGGTTTTTGTTTTACTTGCAAAACAAAAACCATTAATTCATCACATAAACGCCACTTTCAATTTTTTTATCCTTTTTAACTTTCAAACGAAAAACAAATCGTGATAATGGGAGGGCACTTTTTTGTCTTATTAGCAAATGAAAGGCAAACGAAAAATCCTTTTACTTGCTAAAACCGAATGTGATAAGATCAATGGATGGATACGATTTCGGTAGTGCATATCTCATATCCCCACGAAATCTATTCCACCTGTTCTTATTAAGTTTGAAAAACAAAAAGGTGGACCAAATCCCTATTCAGTTTGACTTCCAAATCGAACCAATTAATTTAGGTTTAAAACCTAATAGCAAATCAACCCTTTTGATTTAATTAATTAAACTTTTTAATTAATTAATCAATAGGGCCTAATTTTAATAAGCTTCCAAGTCCAACCTGAATCTCTTTTATGTATGCTATCCAAAAGGCCCGTTTAATATTGGCAATGAACCTAAACATCATTTAAGTTCATAAATTATAATTGGTCTCTAGCAAGACATTATAATTACCCAAATTGAATCAAGTATCATTCTTACGAACCGATAGAGCCTATAACAATCTTATACAACCATTTGCCAATAGATATCAATGATTAGCATAAGGCATGTCCTCAGTCACCCTTATTATTATTGATTCTCTAGTGATACTGACTAATTCAGATAGATGCATAATACTTATTATCCTATCTGGGTATGCACATATACTACTCAGTCTCACTAATCAAATGGCCGGTGATATCTTCCCTCTCCTAGAGAGAGTGGCAATCCCTTTACATTACTCATGTTTTCTAGCGTAGTTCCTGATATACCTAATCGTACCTATATTTGCAACCCTTTTATGGGCACGTTAGGAATATGTCAAAGCATAACAGAAACCATCTAAGAACCTATAGTAATTTCAGGTCTAGGGATTCAAGTATAAGCATTGTATAAGAAATACTTATGACCTTTTCCACATGTAGTATTCTCATTAAGTGAATCAATCCAATACACTGTTCTCTAATACGTACTATGTATCTTTAATGGATATCCCATATCTTATGACCCGTAAAATAAGATCATCTCATAGAGTACATACTAATCTTAATTTATTATCACTCCCATGGTAATAATCTACTAAGGATATTTAGAATAGTATTCTTTTAATGCTTTAGGTTTACTATCCAAATCACGCATCTGATAATTAAAGAAGAATTACTATTCAAGAAAATTCATCAAATTAATTACACAGATAATATAAAAATGATGAATTATTCTCATAAATAAATTATAATCCAATTACAAAGAGCTGGGGCTAGGGCTTACACTACCATTCCGTATGGCCATTTATAGACTATAACACCAATATGGTTTTCATATTTCATTTCATCATTCATATCAATATCATATCATTTTCGCGGTTTTAACCCTACGATACATCGTATTCTTATCACTAGCGTTCTAAAGCGAGCCACAAGAGCATTTAAATCAAATAAGCATCTATAAACATATACGTATATCATTCCATTCTCAAGTTCCATATTTCATTCACATGTCATTCCAAATCATCATACTCAATTTTCATTATCAAATGATCAATATAATTATTCAAAACCAAAGCTCTTTCCATTTAAGTCTTGTAAAGGTTCATTTGAAAAATCTTTCAAAACTTTTGTGACTTTTGCGAGCACTACATAAGTCGCGAGTGCTGCCACTATAGGGTATGTGAAGGTCGCGAGCGCGCTGAGAAAAATAGGCGGTCGTGTGCGTGACAACCATATGGTGTGTGACAATCGTGTGTGCGATGAATGCCACAAAATCCCTCTGTTTCTCCACAAAGTAGTCACGAGCGCGACAACCACACAGAGGCGTGACGGTCGAGAGCGCGACACCTGTGTGCCAAGATGGGTTTTCATCACATTTTTCAAACACCTCTTTCAAATCAAATTTAAACTCAACAACTTCAATCATGGCAATATCAACACATTTTATAGCATTCAATTTAAGAGTAAACTTTAAGAAATACATAATGATATTCAAAAAACCCAAATCAAGTGGACAATCAACCTTTTTCAAGAAAATCAAAAATCAACTTAAATAAGAGTTGGTTAAAGCATCAAACCTCAAAATGATGTCTTCCTCAAAGGTAGACAACCTCCTTGCCCTTGTCCTTAGCTTTGGCTTCTAAATCTAGTATGAAAATACACATTCATTTAGGTTTTGTTAAAAAATAACCCAAACCCTAACTTCCCATTTCTAGGGTTTCTACAAATCTCTAAATCTTAGCTAATCTAACCCAATTTATGCCTCTCTTGACCATATCTAGCATGTATTATAAGAGTTCTAACTAGTTTTGATGAAAAACTCTAACATTTACTTACATACTATCTCTTACCTCTTAGGTTCTCAAGTCTCTTCTTGTGATTTAGGTGTTAGGACTCTTATAAAGCTTCCTTTGGCTCTTGAAGTGAGACCAATCAAAGATGGAAGAAGAGATAGAGGTTGATGATGAAGATGATGGATGGAAGAATGTGAGAGGAGGGGAGAGAGATAGAGAGGGGACTGCAAGGAAAGGGGAGAAGAAAAAGGTAGAGTGTTCTAGAATTAGGGGAAATATATGTTTGGGATTTTTTATAGTGTCTTCTTTGGGTCTTAGGCTTAGATTCATGGTGATGGGCTTGGCCTATCGTTAACCTCTTCCTCAACTTTCTATAAGACCCAATGCTACATTACTCTTTTCTTCATTTAACTAACATGGCCCAACATGAATATTCTAGCCCAACTCTATTTATGTTTAATCTAAGTCCAATACCTTTAACCTAACAATATAAAAATTATCTCAAAGGTAATCGACGTTAGCACGTTTTTTGAGATCATCTTTGACCCCTCTATGCCTCGGGATCCAAAATTCCTATAAAAACACCATTAGCTACTATGAACTCAAAAAAAGCTTACTAGTGAACAAACAGGACGTTACAGTAGCTCCTTCATTTCTACTGTCGCCGTTGCCACCACCTCTTCTCTCCCACTTTTTTCCTTTTTTTTCCCTTTTCTCTTATCTTTCTCTCTATACTAAAAGATGAATAAGGCAACAAAGTAATTTCATTTTCTTTTCATTTAAAACTCAAAATCAAAAGAGAAGCCACTCATACTCTTACCGATTTGCTTTGTTTCTGACACTTCACCATTCATTTCGCCATTCACCGCCAGCCACCATGTCTACTCCTTCATTAGTCGATTACCAGTCAAAATTTTCCCTTATAATTTGCTTTGGGGTTTTGAAATTGGGTTTGTGTAGTTGTTTATCTGTGACAATTAAAGCAGTTGCAATGAAACCCAAAACAGTTGCAATGGAAGAGAAACGCAGCCGCCACCAGCCATGGTTGCAATGAGTGGCACCGATTTTCCCTTTTGACAAAGGAAAAATAAAAGCGTCACTTATCATCGATCTGCCTTTATTTCTTTTCGATTTTAGAAATTGAATGATAACCACCAAAATCATTCTAGTTGTTTATTTTGATATATATTCGTAATTCGCTTTTATGATGACATGAATAAATAATTGCTTTTGATTTACAAGATCTCATTGCCATTTGCTATATTGGGTTTCTGATTCTCTTGTTGTAATGGTTTTTTTAATCAAACACTTGTTTGAAAAAGTGATAGAGATGTGATTGTGGTTTTAGGAGGTGGTGAAGGTAGTGGTTACGATGGTAGATACAGTTGTGCCGTTGTGGTGATAATAGGAGGGTAGAATTTTTATTAGGGATATTTACAAAAACCTCTCTGAGTTTTACTAAAATCTATATTTTCCTCCCTATGCTTTTTTTAGTGGACTAATTTATTCCTGTGTTTTAAATCCGTTAGAAAATTTGGTCCTTCTGGCTACTTTTCTGTGAAAGTAATGGTAGAAGGATAAAAATGTAATTTTTTTGGATAATTTGATCCTTTCATTTATTTTTTCTGTTAAAGTAATAATGGAAGGACCAAAATGTAATTGTATGGGCCTTTTGAAAAAGCTCAAGAAATGAAGGATTGGTTTTGAACTTTTCATCTTCTTCACCATGAAACCCTTGCTCTCATCGCCTCCTCACCATTTCTGGCCACCAATTGAGCTCCTGATGTCATCAAACTAGGAGTCTAATGGTCGCGCAAAACTTGGCCTTTTGTTGGGCGTCTATTCCGGCAATGGCAAACACTGGAAGCTGATTTTACATTTCAAGTTTCCAAATCACGTGACTCGAGTCCAAGACCGTAACCTGACTCGACGCAATCCTCTACATCTGTCGACAGTTGAGGTAAAGGAGGACATCATCGTTAATGCCAGAGTGAGACAAGTCGAACGGTGAGTTTATTTTATCCAACAGATACTAGTAACCACAAAACCTCATTTATGTCGGCAAAAGAAAGAGAAAGAAAAGTTTCACGAATTCTCACAACCAATACATAAAAACCTCGATGATTCTGCTTGCTCGATGCTCATCATTGCCAGAACAGACGTCCAACAAAAGTGAAAGTGTCAGAACTGACGACAGTAGATGCTCATAGTTGATAGTGGCAAAAAATGGTGAATTACAGGAAAATTGATTGAAATGGTGAAGAAGATAAAAAGTTCAGAACCAGTCCTTCATTTCTTAAGCTTTTTCACAAAGGACCGTAAAATTATATTTTGTTCCTTTTACCATTACTTTAACAGAAAAAATATATGGAATGATCAAATTGTTCAATGGATTTAAAACGTAGGTATAAATTATCTACTAAAAAAAGCATAGGGAGGAAATTGTAGATTTTGGTAAAACTTAGAAAGATTCTTGTAAATATCTTTTTTTTATTTTTAATAATAATAATAATAATAATAATCATAGCAATAATAATAATAATAATAATATTGGAAATAATTCCCTTGTGATTTTATTAATCTTCAATTGATTATATACAGAGTGTAGAAGGCCAATATTGTAAATAAACAATGCTAAACCTAAAAGCCATTTAATACAAATACATACAGATATATATATATAATCTATCA
>CATIWJ010084310.1:0-23813 GCA_949640765.1 Croton laevigatus | reverse complement strand
ATCCGATCCGAAAATTTTCGGATATCCGATCCGAAATATCCGAAACTCTAAAAATCGGATCGGATATCCTATTTTTCGGATCGGATCAGTCGGATCGCGGATCGGATCAGTCGGATCGGATTATTTTGAACACCCCTAATTAATAGAGATAAGTTAAACTCGTTTTCAACTACTAAACTACAAAAAGGAATATTTAAAGCTAATAGTAATTCTCAAATGTAGGTCATGACAAACGCACCAACCAAGAAATGAAGCCTAAAACGAAGCGGTATGCAAGCAAAAACCATCAATGACGACGATTTTGGATTACCGGCAATAACACGTCATCTTCCACCAATGCCATTTTTTTTTTCTTCTTCCCTATTTCCGTGCAATTCTATTTTCTAACTAATTCTCACCTACACGTGCCGGTTGCCGTCGACAGCCCTTACGTTAATCTCACTCGCTGGTCACTCTCTGGTCGCCACTGTTTATTCCTTCGGTCGACACGTTAGCATATACCGTTTTTATGGAGCTTTGTTTACGAGTTTTGCTTCCTTGCCGTTTGCTGAAAGTTTTATGCTTGGAAATACCGTATTACCCTTAGTTAATAAAACAATTGGTTAAGAATCTTGTTGAGGGATTTATTTATCAATTTAATTGAACATATAGTAATTTAATGAAAGAAATGTAAATCATAATTCTAATTATAATTTTGATTATTTTAAAAATAATGATTTTTTTTTTAAAATTAATTATAATATTATTATTATTGTTATGCATATTTTTCTTAACGAAGTCATATAATTGTTATACATATTACAGTACAAACATTATATTTTTTAAATTAGTAACACGTATAACAATAACAATAAGTCTTAACTTCAAATAAGTTGGAGTCGGTTGTATGGATTCTCATGAATCTTATCAAATATAAAAATAATAGTTATCACACGTTTTAGATTCTTTCCACAACACGAATTCTACGTCTCCACTCAAGTTTGTTATTAACCAAATTTATATCGATATCTAAGGCTCGTAAATCTCTAGCTATCTCATCCTTCCAAATAGTCTTCAGTCTTCCTCGACCATCAAGTTCTTACACTTACGAACATCGTATGAGGAGGCGTTCATAAAACTTGTCCATACTATCTAAGTATGCCTTCTCTCACTTTATAACTAACTTCCGCTAAGTGGACTTTTTGTCAAACATGCTAATTCTTAATTTTGTCCAACCTTGTATGATTGTATATTCATCTTTACATTTTTATCTCCTTCACCTTCATTTTTATGGAAATGTTGCCTCATTGGTGCCCATCATTCACTCCCATAAAGCATTGCTGTTTGACAACTGTTCTATAAAATTTACTTTTTACCTCAAGAAGTATTTTCTTATCACATATAGGACCTCCTGATGCACCTTTCCACTTTATCTATCAACTTGTATTTTGTGTGCTACAACTTCATCAAAACGTGATTCATTATGAAACACATAACCCATATTTAAATTATTTGGATCTGGGGACCAAAACTCCATGCAATTTAACCTTTCGTTCTTACTTCTCTTACACATTTGTCGGAATATTGCTCTCACTATTTAGTAAGAACAATTGCCATTGAAAAAAAAAATGTACATCATAATTTATCGATACTTTTTAATATAACAAAAAATTCTTCTTTGATATGAAATTTTTTTATCAATTTATTTCATGATACAGCATAAGTAAATATCGCGGTTGGAAGTTATAATATTTAAATTAAGATAGATTGAAATATTAAATAATACTATATGTAACAATATATTTGTATGAATCTGAGGGAGGGAGATTAATTTGAAATCTATGTTCAAATTCTACTATGGCGATTGATTATTGTACGAGATATTTGAGTTGTAGAGCTAATTTTTTTTATTTAAAGAGAGGGGTATTTTAGGTATACATTGGTCACTGGAAACCGGCAAGCATCTGCGGAGAAGGCAGTCCTGTTATTTCAGCTAAACACCATGGTGTTTCCCGTCAATTCCCATCCATACAAAACCTTAACATTCTTCAACTACCAAGCCGGCAACTCTCCCCATCACGACGCCGGTGACGGAAATCTCTACGCTTCTCCAATTACATTCTTCCACCTCACACCTACCCCACCTCTATTCCCTCCACGTGTCTTCCCTTCTCCTTCTCCGTCAATTCCCATTTTTCTCCGTCAACGTTTTGGTTTGTATATATAGATATACAAATCCAATTTCCTCATCTTTTTCTCTCTATTTACTTAATGTATTATATATTTTTTTTTTGGGTTTTTCTGAAGTTGTAGATCTGAACTGTTGATTTTTCCGATCAGTTTGCAATGGACGATGATGAGGAGATTCAGTCACCTACATCGGCCGGAACTGGATCTCGGTCACCGTCTCCATCTAACGGAAGAATTACTGTGACGGTAGCAGCCGCTCCGCCGTCTCCTCAACCACCGCCGCCACAGGTTGTCAACAACAACTTAGCGATAGTACCTCTTCCGATCCAGCAACCGAAGTCTAACGGCGGCGGCAGAGAAGACTGCTGGAGCGAGGGAGCGACGGCGGTGCTAATTGACGCCTGGGGAGAGAGGTATTTGGAGCTTAGCAGAGGAAATCTGAAGCAGAAACACTGGAAAGAAGTTGCAGATATTGTGAGTAGCAGAGAGGATTATACGAAGGCGGCGAAGACTGATATTCAGTGCAAGAATCGGATCGATACGGTGAAGAAGAAGTATAAATTAGAGAAAACTAAGCTTGCTGGTGGTGGTGGTCCGAGTAAATGGCCGTTCTTCGAACGGTTGGACCAGTTAATTGGTCCAACCGCTAAAATCCCTGCTGCTGCTGCTTCTGCAGCGGCAGCAGCTGCTGCTGCATCTGTGTCTAGCAAAGTTCCGGTAGGAATTCCGGTTGGAGTACGTAATAATCAGTATCAATTCGGAAAAGCTCAAGCGAAGAACAACACTCCAGTAACTAAGAATGTGAAAACACAGTTGAAGAAACGGAATCAAGTGGAGACAGAGTCCTCGGAAGATGAAGAGGAGATGAATTTTCCGGATTCTGATGACAGCTTACCGCCTGGGAAGAAACCTAGGGTGGTTCATAGGGCTGAAAGTGCCAAAATTGTGAAGGAAAAGGAAAAGGAAAAGAAAGGATGGGGAAATTCAATTAGACTGTTGACACAAGCTATATTGAAATTTGGGGAAGCATATGAGCATGCAGAGAGTGTTAAGCTCCAACAAGTCGTGGAAATGGAGAAGGCAAGAATGAAATTTGCTAAAGAACTTGAGTTGCAGAGAATGCAGTTTTTCATGAAGACTCAAATGGAAATTTCGCAGTTGAGGTGCGGAAGAAAAGGAGGGAATGGAAGCAATCACCATCACAGTGGTAATAATCTTATCCATAATCATAATCATAATGATGATAATAACAATAACAATAGTGATGATAGTGATAATTAAGAGTGGTAGATTCATGGGTTTTAGCTGAAGTTTAGATTTTTTTTTTATCACATGATAGATTTTAGTTTTTTTTTTTCTATGTATTTTGTTATTTGGGTAAATGGAAAATAACCCAATTGAATTATGGACGAACTTGTAGCTTTAATTGTAGCTGTACTGCTGGTAAATTGTGTATCATTGGATGTAATCTTGATTAGTGATTATGCAACTTAATTTTAATTTATGACAGTACCTCAATCGTCGGAATCATGTAGTATTTATAAGTGAATTGCTTAAATGTATGATTCATTTATTTTTCATTTACATGGAACGGAATTTCTCAATGTTAGATGTAATTTTTGGAAATATTTCTCTGCTGTTAGTGAAAATAGCCCCAGATGATTGATTCGATGACCAAGTATGGTTGTTGGTGTAAGGTTGGATCTACCCATCAGGGCCGCTGTGAAACAGAGTCGTCGGAGAAAGTGAAAAATTCTGCCGACTGCTCTTGGACAATTGGTAATATGTACTATGATCAATCAAAAGTACCTCCTCATTTCTGGGCGATGGGTGTGATTAAATTTACATTCTGCATTATTGATGTGCTGGAATAAGCCATCCATAAGAACATGTAATCTTCCCAGTCAAATTCTCAATTACATAGGTACAAAGAGAAACGGGGATGTGAGAGATCTGAAATCAGAATTTGCCAAAAAGAAATGTTGTGTTTGGAATCTTTCAATCCTGATAGAAATAATTATAGAGTTGAAAACTCCTGAAGAAGCTACGCTACATCATCCGTTTGAGATTTTCTATTTATCTTTTTTTAAAAATTTCAAACTTTTTTTATTAACTGGTTATATTATTTTATACTTTTATTTTATTTAGAGAAAAAACATTATTTATTTTTTAAATGAATACTATTATCATTCCATTCATTTTAGTTATAAATATAGATAAATTTAAACAAAAAATACAATCATGATGAAAAGTTCATACTTAAATTTTCGACGTTCTATTTGATAGTATTCATAAATCACAAATTAACTATTCTTTCATCTTTAAACAAGTCTGATCGACAAATATACAAACATGAATTTCTCACTATCGTCTCTTCTGTACAAAAAGAAAACCAATTTTTTATGAAATAGGACCAAACTTCCATGAAGGAAGACCTCACACTCACCTAAAAAATTAGAACAAAAACTCTTATTAGAAGAATAATAATAATAACAAAATATAAAAACATCATATCTACCAAAAAAATTGATAGATATGGGATTATTGGCTAAAAAAATAAACAAGATAATGACGAAGCGACTGTCGTTGGCTAGAGAAGCCGACGACAACTCAAAATTTGGATTTAGAAGAAGAAGAAGAATTTGAAAGGAAAGGAAAGAAAAGAAAAGAAAAAAAGGGAGGCTTGGGTTGGAGGTCAAAATAAAAAATGAGAAATAACATTATTAAACTAACTAATCTTGTGTCTTGTTTTTAAAGTTTGTGACTATAATTCAATCATTACAACAAATCTACCTATATTAGACATCTTTTATTTAAGGCACAACTTATATAATTAATGCTGACTTATTTTACGTTCGAAAATTAAGATACATATTTTTTAACAAGGAAAATTAAGATATTTTTTTACCAGTGGAAAATTAAAATATTAACTGAAATACAATATGTTAGCTTAGAAACTGTTCGACGAAATGCCTACTCGGTCACTTGGGTAGTCCAAACGCTTGTAAAACACACGAGTTCTGCTCGTGCTTATAATTGTAATGTAACTAGATTTCCTACCCTAAATAGGATTTGAAATATCCTTTATAAAGACGCTTTTTTTTAACCCCAATCAATCAAGCCGATTTCAATATCTGTTCTGCTTATACCAATTCACTTACTGTAATATCTAACCTTTAATCATGCAGAAGCAAAGGAATAATGGAGTTGATGGTTTTTCGAGTATTTCCGAAGACATTCTACATAGAATTCTTTCCTTCCTTGCGGCAAAAGATGTGCATCGAGCCAGTCTCTTGTCGTACACATGGAAACATGCAGTGAATTCTTACCCCTTTTTAGAATTTTATGTTTGTGACTACATATCAGAAAAATCCTTGCCATTAACTTTCAAGAAAGAAGTTGAAACTTTCAAGAAATTTGTACATCATGTCGATATTCAACTTCTTAACTTCTCTAAGCTTAAGCTTCCTTTACAGAAATTTAGTCTTGACATAATCTTTACAGATTCAACTTTGGCTTCAGTTCTAGACAGATGGGTGGGACTGGTGGTAGAGATTGGCTTAAAAGAGTTTGACTTTTCCTTTCATTATGCTCGTAATTTACTTGGCTATGAACCCTATTGTTTACCTAAAGCAATTTTCTCTGCTACATCATTAACTATCCTGAGATTATATCGCTGCGTCGTGGAGCTAGATGATGATTCCTTCCGCATAAAGCTCCCTTCCTTGCTACAGCTTTCGCTTGACCATGTTTGCATAGATGATCATTCATTTACGAAGCTTATCACAAGCTGTCCTTCGATTGAATACATTTTTGTATCAGAATGTTTTAGCATGAAAAAGGTACGTGTTTTTGGACTTCTGAAACTTAAGAAACTAGAGCTGAGATCACTCTTCGGAATTGAAAGAATTGAGATTGAGGAATCACCATGTCTTCAAATAATAGACCTCAACACTTATTTAGATTATGATGAGGAAATAAAATGTACCATTTTGGGTGCCTGCAATAGTCTCAAAAGTGTATCTCTAGAGGGTACTTTTGTTTTCGAGCAATCATTGCAACATTTTGTTTCACAATGTCCTGTCCTTGAAACTCTTAAGATTCATCTCCTTTTCTACGGTACCGAAAAAATCAGAATTTCTAGCCGGAGTCTTAAATGTTTGGAAGTTTTTTTATACTGGAATTTGGTGGATGTTGAGATTGATGCTCCTAATTTACTTTCACTCGCTTACCGTGGAACTGTCCAACATTTTCCTATGATAAATGCTCCATTATGTCGATCGGAACTCTGCTTTGATTGCGATTATCCAGAGAGTATCATCAATGGTGTCTGGCACAAGAACATGAGGCAATTTCTTGCCAACTTACATGAAGTTGTGTCAATGGAGTTGTATGTCAAAACAGACCAGGTATGCCTGTTTCTATTGAAATATTTCAATAAATTTTCCATTTTATTTGTTTGATTAAAGGGGTGGCATGAATCTCTGCCCTTTACTTGTTTATGTGCAGATTCAGATTTCATATCCCTCTCAAGATTTCGGCCATGTTTCTCTTCCTACCTGTGCGATTGAGAATTTGTATGTCATCTTTTCCGAAAAGAATCCCACATTGGATTTTGTTTTCTTGGAGGACTTGCTTGTCTGGTGTCATCCACGTGAAGTCAATTTGCTATGTCGTCGGGGAGGTCCAGAAGCTGATAAGGTACCCTTTTTTGGTAATTTACAAGATTGTTTAAGCGCAATTACAGAGAATTTTCAAACTTAATTTATTCACTTGCTTCTGTTACAGCTCTTTTCAACAGTCATAGAGAGAAAAGATGAATTATTTTGCAAATGTCAGAACAAAACATGTTGGAGACATTATGTAAAAGAAGCAAAACTTATCACCATTGATGAGAACACACAACAGGCAAGTCGCCTGTTGGATCTTGCAAGCAATTGTGCTCTGAGAATCACATTCATTGCCAATTAAAATTGCAATTTTAGCATCATTTCCGTAACAGAAACTAAGTTTTTTCTTGTATCTGCACAATCTTAGGACTATTTTCATTTGGAATTCAAATTTCTTTGCTTAATAGTTGATTGGATTTTTATCTTTAACAAAAGATGTTATGCAAATTTGTTCAAAATTTAAATATAATGACCACGTACTGAATTAAGTTAAGCTAAATAAATGTAAATTTAAAACATGTTTATATATTGCGCAATGTAAAATGTATCATCATACTTGATTGATGGAAACAAAATAAAATTGCTCAGTCCAACATGGGAAAAAAAGTACAAAACACGTACTAGCTTCAAAATACTCCAAAGCAACAGTCTACTTGATCTTCTTCTTTGGCCTCAGCTACAAAGATTAAAAACAGTTGATTCAGCTTCTTGAAATGCGAACTTTCAACAGCAAAAAATAATAATCAAATCAAATCACAGTTCAATTCAAAAATTCGAAAAAAATAAATTCACCTGATTGCTATGTCCACATTTCTTCTTCCGGCAGTTCACAGCCCTAGGATGAAGACGAGCATAGCATCTAGACACCAAAGTGCAAAAAAAGGGTCATTGATCAGCAGTTTACAGAAGACGTGCACAATATATAATAATTTAACACCTACCAGTATTATAATAGCCAAAGCCACTAATTCGTGTCCATCAAAATACACAAGAAGCACAATCACTAACAAAGCAGAGGATGAAATGGAAAGACAAGCTTTAACTACTCATTAAGACATCATAACCTAAGATTGTGCGTTTATTTAGAAGTTGTGTGCTATGTTCAAACTGCCAATATAATATACACAGGTTTGTGAAATCTTAAACGAAATTAAATGTAAGAAAATCGATTGCAACTAGTCTACATTAGCAAAGTTGGTGAAGTTTAGGTTGAGGATGGAATGAATAAGTTTAGATTAAGGATGGAACGAATCTCAGGAGTAAGATATGCTACATAGCATTAGGGTTTTTACAAGTAATCTCATTGGCAAACCCAAGAAAAAGCAGTGAGAAGGTGGTGTTTTATTATACTTCGGCAAATTTAGCTATTTGTAATTGTTCATTACAAAAAGTTAAAAGCTAACGCTAAAAGTTAAGGGGATAGCATTTTATAAAAGACCACCCCCAAACAGCTAAAAGCTATCTTAACGCTACCTTACCGATCACTGCATAAAGTACCCAGCCACAGGAAACAATTCAAAAATAATCATCACTCAATACTACGATGGGGTTCAGTTTAGAGCAGGAGAAAAATGAAAACAGGGGATTCATACAAATTTATACATGATCATGTACCATCCATGAAAATCAACTGATAAAAATATATAATCCCAGCTGACAAAGTTAAAGAATGGAAATTTATATTGGGAGCTGGTATGACCTCTTGTGAAATATTAAGAACAAAAGAAGCTAAGTAAGCTCCCAGAATCATGTTACAGAACAAGCAAAATGCAACTAACACATATAATATTAATTGAAGGGAAAAAAGAGATATCTATAGAATGAAATTATAAGAAAAGCATACTTGCGGCAAATCATCTTGTCCTGATTGTATTTGCGAGCCAAAGCCATAAGAGAAGGCTCAATAATACCTCCCCTCAGCCTCAACACCAGATGGAGAGTTGATTCTGCAAAATTAATACTATTTGATTCAATTGTTGAATGACAGAAGAACACGAATAGAAAAAAAGAGAAAAAGAAGACCTTTCTGGATGTTGTAATCGGCCAAAGTTCGGCCATCTTCAAGCTGCTTTCCGGCAAAGATCAACCTCTGCTGGTCCGGCGGAATTCCTTCTTTGTCTTGGATCTTAGCCTTAACATTGTCGATGGTGTCGCTGCTCTCAACTTCGAGAGTAATGGTCTTCCCGGTTAGGGTTTTCACGAAAATCTGCATCTTTCTTTGTCCCCTAACCTTCTTCTTCTTCTCTCTGTCTGCTGGTAGAAAATGGCATCATTAGGATTTTATAGTCTGGGTTATAAGTGCTAGGGTTTTCAAAGTCATGGCCACTTTCTGATGGGTCATTCTATTCACGGGACCCAAATTTCTCAGCCCACATTTGCAAAATAGTCTCACGTGCGTGCCATGCCCGGATTTAATATTTTTTAATCATTATATTATTTTATAAATAATTATTTTTTAATATATATATGTGTATGTGTTATTTTTTTAACTAAAAGTTTATGTTGTTTAACTCATTTAAATTATATCTGAAGTATCAAAAAAATTTTTATTTTATAATATTTAAAGTAATTTATTGAAAGTTCTAACATGTAATTTTATTATTTATTTATATGAATAATAAATTTATTAATAATATAAAATTTATTACTAATATTATCATAAATTAAAAATATAAATATCTTATATAATAGATTGTATAAATTACGTTAATAAAAAAGCTAATTAAATTATTTTTAAAATATTAATTAATTATTAATAATTTTTTTGTAGTTTATGCTGTTAAAATATATTTTTAAATTGCTAAGAAGTAACACGTTTTTAAAATATTATAATTTTTATAAAGTTAATAATTTATTTTCAATTTTATAAAATTAATTAAATGCAATAATTTGATATTAATATTGTTTTAAAAGGAAAATAATTACTTTTTATAATTACTAACAATAATAATATTTAATTATAATTCATATACTTAATATTTCTTTATATAAAACTATTACTTATTAGAGGATATGAAACATTCAAGTAATTTAAAAATAATTAATGAAAATATTATTATGTTTACTATTAAAGTAATAAAAAATTATATTAATACCTTAAATGTCACATAAATATTTTATTTTTTTATTCTATATTTTTATATTATATATTTATTAAAATAAATTTGAATATATAAATATGATGAATATAAAAAATTTTTAATTGTATAAAAATATAATATAATTTTGTATTAAATGTAATAAAATTTGAATTTAAAAAAAATAGAAAAATGACCTGTAGACTTTGGGTATCTGGTATTATGCCATGTCATTCATCAATCTTTAGCTTTCATATAGTTTATAGATCGTCTTCTTTGTATCGTTCCAATTTTATAGATTGTCATTCATCAATCTTTAGCTTTTATATAGTATATAGATTGTTTTTGTAATTTTTCATGGCTCTTGAGGATGTTTGAGATTGCTTAACCTTTTTACATTTTACTTAAAAATGAATAAGCAGTAATGTTACTTTAGAGAATATTTATGCAATAACCCAGGAAAGGGGTTCTTCAGAACAAAATCTTACAATCTTCAAAGATTCTGCTTTCAAAATGGTTATAGGCAAGCGACAGCGAAAGGATTTGTTATGGTTATGACTGAATTGGAGATCTAATTCCTCTAAATTATTATAAGTATTGGCTAATTATAGCCAATTAATAACATCACCGTGCAGTTCTTCCATCGCAGAGTTGGGAAGATTCTCAAATAGACAGACAGAATCTATGGCTATGTGTTCGTCTTCTTAAAAAGCAACCGTACACAAAATTAACGAATTTTTTTTTCTGTTGTTACGATAAGGACTTGTGCGGTTGATTGAACCGCAGGATTAAGAAGTAGAGAATCAGAAAAATCAGATAAGGGAACCGAATTGCATCCCTGATTCCACATCTTGGACAGCATACCCATACGTACCACGTCTTTTGCTGAACAGAATATTCTCGATGATTGTGTCTGGCAATTGGGAGATTCTGTCCATGGAATCTATTTTGGTTGTTTTATCTGGCAATTGGGTGACTCTGTCTATGAAATCGATTTTGGGCTGTTTTATGATCACTGTATCAAACGTTCAAGCCATTAAAGCTTTGATTATATATATATATATAGTATCCAAAAAAAAAAAATATATATATATATAGTCGTTATCTTTGTTTGGCCTTTTCAGGAATCTTACCAAGATTAGGATTCCAGGAATATTTTTTTAAACTGTTCGATAACTTCCTAACTAGTATAGGATTTCCAAACAAATTTTATACAATTAACTTCCTAATTAGTATCGGATTTCCACAACCAAGCTCATAAATCAACTGGTTTGAGTTGTTTATAAAAAGAATGAGTTATTTACATCAGCAGTATCCTACCTAACTTTAATTTGTAACGTACCTCAACCTTAATTCTTAGTAACAATTATATGCATATCTAACAAGTTTCCAAGTAACCAACGGCTTATAAGGATTAAAATGTAATTTTTAATTATTTTTTTCCTTTGATTATCAATGGTAATATGACCAAAACAAAATTTGCCACTAAAAATTATTTTAATTATTAAAATTAGTAATTAAAAAATATAAAGAAACCCACTTATTATTATTAATAAAATAATAACAAAATTTTAATTTATAATTATAATTAAAAATAAAATTAAAAAAAAAAGAAAGTGAAGCAATAGCTCTCATATTTGGACGGTGACGATAGCTTTGAGCAAAATTTCATCTAGTTCCAGTAGTTTGACTGCAATTTTGAGCACATCGTTGTAATTCTCTCATCAAAACTGACATTTTGACATAAATATTGCCATTTCGTTGCCGTTTCTAGCAACTAAGGTAAAATTTGGCCAAGCAATTTTTAGCCCTTTTTTTTTTCCCAAACTGTGCATCATTCATAAAAAATAGTTCTCACGACGAACTCTTCAATTTCGTATATTTTTTCTTTATTTCTTCCTTGTCGAAAATAGATATTAAATTTTTTTGTGGCAAAGTTCATTTTTGTCATTCCACAATTGATGACCAACGGAAAAAGATGACAGAAAATTACATTTTATATATTTACGACCTATTTGTGACTTGGAAACTTGCTGGAAGTAACTGATTGTTATAAGAATTAAAGTTAGGGTATTTTTTTGGATATAAATTGAAGTTAAAATACCTAAACGATTATATTATCAACTTCTTCTTCTTTTTTTTTCAATTTTTTTTTATCCAATTCTGAGAGTTAATAAGTAACCAAAAATATGAAATAACATTTATCTTGTTATCTTATTTTGTAAAGCTTTTTGTTAATTATCAAAACACTTAGAGACGGAATCAAAGTCAAATTTGTATTACTATATATGTATAGTTTCGTTGATCAGAAATACAAATGCTTCTCTTCTTCTATTCGCTGAGTTTCCATAAATACCGTGGAGAATAAAATAATTGATGCTGAAGCAGATCGGTTTTTGAGTTTACCAGATCACATCCTTCATACAATTCTTTCCTTCCTTCCACCAAAAGATGTGCATCAAACCAGTTTCTTGTCGAAATCATGGAAACATGCGGTGGATTCGTACCCCTTTTTAGATTTTTCTTTCCTGGACTTTCATATACCAACAGAATGCTTCAATTCCGAGAAACAAGTTGAAATTTTCAAGAAATTTATGCATCATGTGGATATTTGTCTTCTTAAATTCTGTAAGTTTAAACTTCCTTTAAAGAAATTTAGACTTGTCACACCCTTTAGAGATTCCTATTGGGCTTCTGTTTTAGATATATGGATGGGACTGGTAGCAGAGATTGGTGTTAAAGAGTTTGATTTTTCATATGGAATCGGCTGTAGCCCAGAACTCTACTTTACTTTACCTAAAGCAATATTCTCTATTACATCATTAACTATCCTCAGATTAAATAGCTGCGTCGTGAAGCTAGAGGATGATTCTTTCTGCGTAAAGCTTCCTTCCTTGTTACAGCTTCGTCTTCACAGTGTTTGCATTGATGATCATTCATTTATGAAGCTTATCAAAAGCTTTCCTTTGATTGAAGAAATTTCCGTATTACATTGTTGCAGCATAAAAAATGTACATGTTTTTGGACTTAAGAAACTCAAGAAAATAGAGCTGAGTTCAGTTCAACGATTTGAAAGAATAGAGATTGAGGAATCACCATGTCTTCAAATAATAGACTTTCCAATCCCTTTAATCTTAAAACTGGGTGCCTGCTGCAACTGTCTCAGAATTGTATCTCTAAGTGTTTCTTTTGTTTTCGAACAATTCAAAATTTTGTTTCACGATTTCCTTTCCTTGAAACTCTTCGGGTTAGTTTTTATGAACTTGATACACAAACAATCAGAATTTCTAGCCAGAGTCTTAAATGTTTGGATTTTTTTATATATTGGTCTTGTAAATTGGTGGATTTTGAAATCGATACTCCTAATTTACTTTCATTCACTTACTCCGGTCCTTTTCCACCTTTTTCTATGATAAATGCTCCATTATCTCAATCGCAAATCTGCTTTCATTGTCCCTCTCATAAGGATACTATCTTCAATAGTGTCTGGCACAAGAAGATGATTGAATTTCTTGCCAACTCCCTCTCATAAGGATACTATCTTCAATAGTGTCTGGCACAAGAAGATGATTGAATTTCTTGCCAACTTCCACAAAGTTACATCATTGAAGCTGTTGTTGTTTTCTGACTTCAAGGTATGCCCGTTTCATCCAAATATTTTATATCTTTTCCATTTTTTTTAACATAGATATCCTAAATCTTATGGGGAGAGGAGTGGTTCCCTATAATTTTTTCCATGGTACTGGCTTGGTTTATGGATAGTCCGAATTTCTCATATGCAATTTTTTGTATGATTCAGATTTCATATTCCTTTGAAGATTTCGGCCACATTTCTTATTCTTTTTATGCGGTTGAGAAGTTGATTGTGGACTTTGTAAGCTCTTTCGAAGTGGATTTTACATCAGTTATTGCAGTTGTCATGGACAACTTACTTATCTTTTGTCGTCCTAGTACAATCAACATACAATATAACCAAGGCCAAAAAAATGAGGTGGTCTTTTTTTTTTTTTCCTTTTCTTTTTTAATTGTTGTTTAAGAGTACTTTAGAGAGATATTTTCATTTAGTATACTGACTTTTTTGTTTTTTACCTTTACTTATGTTACAGTTGCTTTCGATGTTAATGGAGAGAAAAGATGTATCATTTTGCAAATGTGAAGACAAACTATGTTGGAGACATCATTTAAAAGAAGGAAAGCTTGTAAGTGTTGATAAAAACACCGGCACGAATCACACTCATTGCCAACTAAAATGGTAATTCCATTCGATATCCATACTGATTAGCAATGGAATAGTAGCCATAGCAGATTTCCGTAGTTGATACTGCATTGTTATTAACTTAGGTTGATGATCCTACCTTTGTGTTAAGTAGGATGCTCAACAAAAAACGCCTTGATTGGTGGCTCTTTTATTTCTTTTTATTTAATTTTTATCAGTTTGATTTTTTTTTTTTAACAGAGATCAGTTTGATTAGTCCCCATAACAAATTATGTTGCATTTTTATAAATTTGACTTGTATGATAAATTAGATACATATTAGTTTATACATTAAAAATAACAAGCAAATGTATCATGTATCATAGCCCAAAATCAAGATCAAGTAATATAATGTAGGGTTGATTAGAAATAAAATGAGCACAGATTGAAAATTCGGTAATACAGTCAAATTTTTGAAACCGCAACCAACCGAGATCAACTCCCCTCATCAATAACAGGTGAGGGTTGGAACTTGCATGTTTCAAGAATTATCGGAATTTAACACTGAAGTAAAATAATACAAACAATTATCAAATAAAAAGCTGATGTGAACAAAATCCTGTAATTTTTTATTTATCCAGCAGATGTAAAGTTGAAGGTTGAGCAAGTTGTCTGCCCAAGAAGAACATGTTATATAAACTGATTATAAACAATTTATAAACAAAATGAATATGATATTTGAAAGTTAAAAATTAAAATGCTGTTTTGAGAACTAAAAGTATAATTAAGAATTATGTCATTTCTGATATTATCCCCCAAAAAAAAGCCTAATCCAAACTCTTTCATCGAAATTAGGACTCTAAACCACCTGAATAAAATAAAATACTATTAATAAATTATAAACTATAATTGTTATAGGCTTCCTAATTAGTATAGGATTTCCAAATTGATCAATATAGTAGCTAATTCAATTAACCCAACCAATCTTTACTAGTTCTTCCCCTTTTTTTAATCAAATTCTAAGAACCACGAAGAGAAGTATGGATGCTGAAGTAGATCGGTTTTTGGGTATACCAGACCACATACTTCATATAATTCTTTCTTTCCTTCCGGCAAAAGATGTGCTTCAAACCATTTTCTTGTCGAAAACATGGAATCGTGCAGTGAATTCTTACCCCTTTTCAGAATTTTCTGTTTGTTTCTGTTTGTGACTATATTCCAAAAAAATCCCTTCCCTTAATTTTCAAAGGAGCTTCCAAGAAAGAAGTTGAAATTAGCAAGAGATTCATAGATAATGTGGATATTCATCTTCATAAATTCTGTAAGATTAAACTTACTTTACAGAAATTTAGACTTGTTGTAATTGTTACTGATTCAAATTTAGCTTCTTTTTTGGACAAATGGGTAGTACTAGTAATAAAGAATGGAGTAAAAGAGTTTGATGTTTCCTTTCATCACGCCCGTAATGGACTTTGCTATGAACCCTATTGTTTACCTAAACCAATTTTCTCTGTTACATCATTAAGTAAAGCTTCCTTTCTTGTTACTGTTTCATCTTCACTATGTTTACATACATGATCATTCATTTATGAAGCTTATCACAAGCTGTCTTTTGATTGAAGAGATTTTGGTATTAGAATGTCACGGCTGAACAAAGGTACAAGTTTTTGGACTTCTGAAACCCAAGAAATTTGAACTGATTTCACATCAGGAAATTAAAAGAATTGAGATTGAGGAATTACCATGTCTCCAAACACTAGTCATTTATCCTTATAGAGAAATTCCATGTATCTATCAACTGGGTGGTTGCAATAGTCTCAAAACTATATCTCTAGAAGGTTCTTTTTGTCTTTGAACAATCACTGGCACTGCAACATCTAATTTCAGAATTTACCTGTTCTTGAAACTCATAAGTTTAGTCGCTTTTTACCTAATATGCATAAAATAAGAATTTCTAGCCGGAGTCTTAAACGTTTGGATGCTTCGTGTTTGAATTGGAACCCGGTGGACACTGAGATTGATACTCCAAACTTACTTTCATTCACTTACAGTGATCTTCTTCAACTTTTTCCTATGATAAATGCTCCATTATGCCATTGCCAATTGGAAATCAAGTTTTATTATGACCACCGATACAAGTATACCTTCCTAAATAGTGGGTGGCACAAAAAGGTAGTGAATTTCTTGCCGATTTCCATCATGTTATTTCATTGGATTTTTCATTTCGTGCTGTCATGGTACGTGATGCGGATGTGGAAGTAGAATTGGATTTCTTGAAAAAGTTCGATTGCAAGTCAGCTGCCACAATATAAAAAAAAAAAAAATTACTAATTAGACAAACAAATAACAGAAGATAATAATGAGCATTAAGATTTATAATTACTTACTCCATTCCCATGAAAGAACAAGTCAACAAGTTCGACTCGGCTGAACTTCCCAAGAAATGTCCTCAATTTGCAGAAATCATCAACCAATAAGTCATTGACCAAGCGCAACTCAACGTTGTTTAAACTCAAAGGACAATTCGCAGAAAATAATGTCGGGAGGGATTGCATTATTCGGAAACACGAATGATTGGAGAACCGGAGCCCCAGTTATAATGGGTTCTGCTGGTAAGTTAACAGTACTTTAGTACTAAAAGCAGACGAAACGCAGAACAAATACCTTGGCGTATCATTTTCTTTTCAGGAAAGCCCCTTGTCAATTTCAGAACTTGTAGATTTTCACAATTACCAACATCAATTTCGCACCTGACCATAACCATGTACCCAAGGTAGTGAGAAATTTTAAGCCTTGATACTTGATTTATCTCAATTATACTGACCGTTTCTGATGTAACCTCAACCTTTTTCAGTTTCTGAAGACCAAAGAGTTTAATAACATCTAGTCCACGGATATAAATCAATACAATCTCCTCAATCAATGGGGTGGAAGGGATGAAGTTTCTGATAAAATCCTCACTAACTTCACAATGAGTTAGAGATAATACCCGTAATGTAGGCCATCTTACCAGATGATCGGAGAATCTAAAAATACAATTGTTCAATCTTAAAGATTCAACATTCAAAAGGGTTTTGGGCATGCTATAGCACCCGTTGCGAAATCGGAGATCTAATTCCTGTAAATTATTATTAGTTGCATTGGCTGAAGCTATCCAATTGATAATACGTTCGTTATATTACCCAAAGTTATCCAAAGTTTGGGTACTACTGGTGTAAATAAGCCTAGAAAGTATAGGATTTCCGAATCAACCGTACCAATCTTTCCCAGTTCTTTCGTTTTTTGTTTTTTTAATCCAATTCTGAGAGCTAATAAGTAACCGAATATGAAATAACATTTATCTTATTTTGTACAGGTATTTGTTGCTTATCAAAACACTTAGAGATGGAATCAAAGTAAAATTTGTATTAGTATATATGTATAGCTTCGTTGATCAGAAATACAAATTCTCTTCTTCTCTTCACTGAGATTCCATAAATACCATGAAGAATAAAATAATTGATGCTGAAGTAGATCGGTTTTTGAGTTTACCAGATCACATCCTTCATACAATTCTTTCCGTCCTTCCGCCAAAAGATGTGCATCAAACCAGATTCTTGTCAAAAACATGGAAACATGCGGTGGATTCTTACCCCTTTTTAGATTTTTCTTTTGTGGACTTTATTATACCAGAAGAATCCTTAAATTTCAATAAACAAGTTGAAATTTTCAAGAAATTTATGCATCATGTGGATATTTGTCTTCTTGAATTCTGTAAGTTTAAACTTCCTTTACAGAAATTTAGACTTGTCACACCCTTTAAAGCTTCCGATTGGGCTTCTGTTTTAGATATATGGATGGGACTGGTAGAGAATGGTGTTAAAGAGCTTGATTTTTCGTATGGTTACACCAATATTGGACTCGGCTATAAACCAGAATATACTTTACCTAAACCGATTTTCTCTATTACATCACTAACTATCCTCAGATTATATGGCTGCGTCGTGAACCTAGAGGATGATTCTTTCTGCGTAAAGCTTCCTTCCTTGTTACAGCTTAGTCTTAACAATGTTCGCATTGATGATCATTCATTTATGAAGCTTATCAAAAGTTTTCCTTTGATTGAAGAAATTACCGTATTACGATGTTGCGGCATAAAAAAGGTAAATGTTTATGCTCTTATGAAACTCAAGAAAATAGAGCTAAGTTCAATTGACCGAATTGAAAGAATAGAGATTGAGGAATCACCATGTCTTCAAATAATAGACTTTCCAATTCCTTTAATCTTAAAACTGGGTGCCTGCAACAGTATCAGAATTGCATCTCTAAGGGTTTCTTTTGTTTTCGAACAATCACTGCAACATTTTGTTTCACAATTGCCTGTTCTTGAAACTCTTCGGATTCAATTTTGTATACTTCATACACAAAAAATCAGAATTTCTAGCCAGAGTCTTAAATGTTTGGATATTTCTTTATATTATTGGAATTCGGTGGATTTTGAGATCGATACTCCTAATTTACTTTCATTCACTTACAACGGTCCTTTTCAACCTTTTTCTATGATAAATGCTCCATTATGTCAATCGGAAATCTGCTTTCATTATCCTGGTCATGAGGAAACTATCATCAATAGTGTCTGGCACAAGAAGATGAGTGAATTTCTTGCCAACTTCCATAAAGTTACATCATTGAAGTTGGTCCATTTTGACAGCATGGTATGCCCCTTTCATCGAAATATTTTATAATTTTTCCATGTTACTGGCTTGGTTTATGGATGGTCCTAATTTCTCATATGCAATTTTTTGTATGATTCAGATTTCATGTTCCTTTGAAGATTTAGGTCACATTTCTCATCCTATCTATGCGGTTGAGAAATTGGTTGTGGCCTTTGTGGGCTATTGCGAAAACTATCTTTCGTCAGTTATGTTTTTTATGGACAACTTACTTATCTTGTGTCGTCCTAGTACAATCAACTTACAATCTAAGCAAGCCCAAAAAAATGAGGAGGTACAATTATTTTTTTTTTTAAAAAAAAAATGTTTTTTAAGAGTACTTAGAGAGAAATTTTCCATTCAGTATACTGACTTTTTTTTTTTTTTTACCTCGTACTTGTGTTACAGCTCCTTTCTATGTTACTGGATAGAAAAGATGTATCATTTTGCAAATGTGAAGACAAAATATGTTGGAGACATCATTTAAAAGAAGCAAAGCTTGTAAGTGTTGGTAAAAACACCGGCAAGAATCACACTCATTGCCAACTAAAATGGTAATTCCATTCGATATCCATATTGATTAGCAATGGAATAGTATCCATAGCAGATTTCCGCAGTTGATACTGCATTGTTAGCAACTTGGGTTGACCACCCTACCTTTACGGTAAGTAGGATGTCTAACAGACTATGCCTTGATTGACTCTTTTATTTCATTTTTTTAATTTTATCAGTTTGATTAGTCCCCATAACAAATTATGTCTCGCTGCTTTTTATAAATTTGGCTTGTATGATAAATTAGATATATATTAGTTTATACCATTAAAAATAACAAGCAAATGTATCATTTCTCAAAGTCCAAAATCAAGATCAAGTAATATAATGTATGGTCTTCTAAAAGTGAAACAAGTGTTAAAATTAGAAATTCATTCAATTGATTCAATATCAAACAGCCTAGAAATAAAATGAGCATAAATTGAAAATTCGGTAATACAGTCAAATTTTTAAAACTGCAACAATGGGGGGAAGATTCGGTGGTCCTATGATGTTACTGTTCACCAATGAAAATTTTAAGTGATTTCACCATTCATGTATCAATTCCAGCAAATAAGGCCACAAATCACCTCTTAGTAGTCCGGTGATCATTTTAGAACCCTGAAAAGCCTCGAACTGTCACTAGAGATATGTATTCCAGTAGGGTTACTGTTTGTATTTTCGGGTCAACTCGAACATCAAATCGATTTTCCATCCATTCCGCCATCTTCCATCCGATTTAAGGCCGTCAACCGACGCCTCAACTTGCTAGAAGTAGATCGGTGTCAAGGTTGCGAAGTTTTGTCACTGGAATTGTCGAACCAAAATGGAGTTGCTGACCCGAGTTGCAAGACCGTCTGAGGTTGAAGATGGTTCAAATTCCAAACAGTCTTTTATTTCTTAAACTTTTTCAAAAGGGCCCGTAAAATTATATTTTGATCATTCTAACATTACTTTAAGAGAAAAAATAGACAGAAGGATTAAATTGTTAACGGATTTAAAACATAAAAATAAATTAGTCCACTTAAAAAAGCATAAGAAAATTTTTGTAGATTATGGTAAAACTCAAAGAGATTTTTGTAAATATTTTATTAAAATTTAGAGAGCTAGAAAGTAATTGTACTATAAAATAGCCACCGTTATTTGTTTAGTTTCATTGTAGAATGAGTTAATCAAACTGTATAAACTATTAAAAATAAATTGTGCTACGGGGAACCTCTAGATCAAATCAAAGATGTCATAGAGACTGATAGAATGCAGGTGGTTAATCTCTTTTTTTCTTTTTCGTTTTTTAAGTTCATCAGGATCTTCGATCTTGCTAGAGATGCCATAAACTTTGAATTTATGTAGTCACTCACATTTGATTCGATCATCATAAAAATTAACAGCAAGATCCCAATAGTAGTATATAGTGCGGCAAAATTAATTGTTTGAATAGTTAAGAAGGTCAGCGTTTTATGAATATTGTATCCAACACCATAAAATATAGATTTTAGCAAACGCGAGCACTTTCGTAATCAATTGGTAAAAAATAAGCTAAGTACTTACTCGCTAATTCAATGTGCAAAGTAACAAGATCCACTAGGCTGAACTTTGCAAGAAATGCCCCCGGATTGTAGCAATCATCATCCCACATTTCAATTGGAAATTATATCACAAGAAGTACAATCCTTATGCTGGAATTACATAACAAGAAAACTTGAAAATTTTTCTCATCAGCAAAAAAGTAGTTTATTAATTAAGAATAGGAGATTACAAAAGTATCAACCTATCACAACGGATTGGAACAAAACAATGACAACAAGCCTTAGTCCCAAATAAGTTGGGGTCGGTTGCATGGATAATCGAACGATCAATCTCTCCAAACATAAGTAAAAGGCAGGAACATGACACACAAGATTAAAAAAAAAAAAAAACAGAAAGATGAGGAGAAAATAAAATAAATCAAAGCCATTTACTGACCAAAAAAAAAACTTGAATGAATGAAGATTTGGAGCCACCATTATAGATCTGGTATCCTTTCGCCCACCAACTCTGCAGGGAAGCTGTTTTCCAATTTCAAAACCAGTGGATTTTCACAATCAGGAACACCAATTGTGTTGATTCTATTATAGCCAACCCCACCAGTATTCGACAATTTGAAGAGGACCTGTCGATTGATATATATCCCTTTTACTCTCATCATAAAAAATATTTTTAACATCCACCTTCTTCAGTTCCCGAAAATCGGAGAGTGAAATTTCATCGTCAACATAACAATTATACATTTCAAGCTCCTGGATTACTGGACTACTTATAGTAGATTTCTGATAATCTCCACATCTACCAGACACTCTTTTAGCGATAAGGCTCGCAAAGAAGGCCATTTTATAGGAAAATCAGAAGAGGGTTTATGCAGAATACAGTGCTTGCATCTTAAAACCTTTAAAGATGGAGAATCAAAAATCGTTTCGGGTAAACGATAGTTCTCGTTACGAATTCGGAGTTCTAAATTCTCTAATTTCTTCGAATTGGCTAATTCTACCCATTTATTAATAACGGGATTTACGTTATCAATTTCTACGTTATCAAGACTAAGATCCTTAGATAGACGAAACCTACGAATATGTGATTGTTTCGATAGGCAATCATCAACAAAATTTTCGAAATTTTTCAATTTTTGTTGAAGTTCATCGGGATCTTCGATCTCGCTAGAGACGCCATGAAGTTTCTCAGAAAAATTATTTATGGGGAAAGAATTGCATACCCGAAACCATGTTTTCGACAAGATGCTTGAACGAATCACTTCTTTTGTTGAGAGAAAAGACAGAATATTTATCAGAGTATCCTGTGGCAATTGGGACAGCCTATCCATGATATGTCGCTTGGTTGAATGAATCTCCTTCCTATCAAAAAATTCTTTATTCATTAAGCTTGATTAGGTTTGAATATGGTATATTTATTCGTATACTCTTCAGATTCTCTGAAACCCGTTAGGTTTTCTTTACATGGATTCTAATTAGTAGGTCTGGCCACGTTTATGGAATCAATGGGTTCATGGTTCCAATTTTAATGGAACTTTAATCGAACTGTCGACTAACAATTCCTTAGTAGTTTTGGAACTAGCGATTTACGGTTTTGGTTCCTGCTCTTCACGATTCTTTAAGCAATGGTTACCGGATAGTTTTTAGCTAGTCTTTGTCCGGTTCTCTAAACGGTTCTAACAAAGTTTGAATACTATTTTAAAATTGTTTAAAAAATGTTATTTTTTTTAGTTTAAATTTTCTTTAATATGTAAAACATGGAAAAAAAATATTAATGAAAAAAATAATGTTTTTGAAAAAAATTAAATTGTTGTTAAATATTTAATATAAAATAAAAACTTTTGTTAAACATTATATGTTTATTTGATTTATTATTACAAAGGCACATCCCTTCTTTATCTAGGATTGTGCAAACTTATGTTATTAATAATGTTGTGTTGTTCTGGTTTTGCTAAAAAATGAAAAAAGTTGCCTAAACTTATGGAACCGTTTGCAATATTACGGTTCAACTGCTGGTTCCGGCTAGTTATGGTTCTAAAATAGTTACAGTTTCAATTTTTTTTAACCAGAATCGAACCTTCCTTTAACACTCAGAATTACGGTATATCACGATTCTTGTTTATGGCGGTTCAGGTTCATGATAGTTCCAAACCGATGGTTCAAACAGTTCGAACCATAAAATAGCTACTCCTACTAATTAGTACTACTACTGTTATTCTACTACGACACTGTTAAAGCTTTATTTATTTATTTTTTATTTTTTGGAAATTGTTTAGTTTTCTGAAATTCAAAAAACAAAAAGGAAGCCCAAGGTGAAGTCTGTTAGTTTCTTTGCTGTTTAAAAGCTGAATTAAACGTGGATTAAACGAAAAATACATTTTTTTTTTAAGAGATAAAGAGGAGTTTTATAACTTTTATTCATGAATCAACCAATCAAGGGATATATCTGTTAAAAGCAACTCCACAGTCATCTTGCAACAAGAGAAGATGAAGTCCAGGAGGAGGAACATCGAAATAATGAACACCAAATTGATAGCTATGACCCAAATGAGCGAGCCAATCCGCCACTTGGTTAGCCTCTCTATAGACATGAATAAGAGATACTTGCCAATTCTTTCTCAACAGAAATCTTGCACTATGAATCAAAGTGCTTAGTAGTACTGGAAAAACTCCATTATCTTGAGCCATCTTCTATTGGCAGACCTGATTCAATTAAATGAGCCTTAGGAGTTATAAGGCTTGTTCTACGTTTAAGGGAGTGATAAGGAAGGATGTGCTCATTCAAATATTATTACAATATCAAGTCAAGAGATATGTTTGGTGTCCAAGACTTCTAAGAGTAACAACTTCCTACATATATGGTAGTTCATCTGATAAAGGAAACTACAATTATTTTGTATCTTTGACTTATTTTGTCTGTATCTTTGATTTATTTTATTCCTTATTTTATTGCTAGT
>CATIWJ010084249.1:0-10615 GCA_949640765.1 Croton laevigatus | reverse complement strand
ATGAAACTGTTCTAATTAAATAAGTTAATATATGAAAAGAAAACTTAATTAAAAATCTATTTCTATTTGGAAACACAATGAAGCAATAATTTTCTTTTTGCTTTCTCTATTGTTATCAAGTAAGCAAAATATAATTTTTTTTCACCTTTTCTACTGCTGCCAAGTGTGCAAAACATAGTTTTTTGGAAGAAATTCTTAAGTAGATATGCATCAATTTAATAAGATAATGACACATGATCAAGTTAGTTTTCTATGTTCTAATAATGTGTTATATATTAATTGTTTTATTTCTTTTTTTAATTTCATCTCTCCTAATCTCACATTATCCTAATTAATCACTTAACGTAATATTATTCTATTGAATTGGTATACAAATCACATGATAGACCGGGTCTACCTAAGAATTTTTTGTTTTTTAGAGGGTAAATTTCTTAGAAATTAGAAATTTTTATAGATAGATAGATTCTTCTTAAATATAAAACAACTGTATAATAAATAAAAAAAGAAAGAAAAATATAGTGCTATATATATATATTTTTTTTGACAAAAAATATAGTGCTTTAAAAAGATAGAACGAAGTGAAGCTTATCATATGCACTGTAATGACATGACACGTAAGTAATAGGCCCCCTTTCACATCACAGCTCATATCTTCCATTATCATTTTTCCTGTAAAATAAAAGTTACATGAATTGCATAAAAAGAAGAAGAAGAAGGTTGCGTGCGCTTTGCAATCAATAAACCAACCTCGGTTTCTCCCGACAACTCTATTTTTTTAATACCTCTCTCTTCCTCTTTTACTCATTGCTCTCTCGTTGTCCATAAACAGCAAGTATCATTAATTTTCTGTCCGCGAATTACTTTTTTCCATTCAGAATTGATTGTATTGCCGTTTCTGCATAGGCAGAATGTCGTTCGCCGAATTCGATTTCGCGGCGGAGGGAGGAGAAATGGGAGATGAAATCGACCAAGTGGGAGATGAATCTAACTATGGAGCAGCCACCGTAGAAGTGGAAGCAGATGAATACGACATGGTTTGTTTCTTATTTGTTTTTCTTTTTGGTTCTAGTTTTCTGATTTGACATAATGAATTTTCGGAATTGGGTTCTGAGCAGCTTACCAAGGTCACCGATACATCTTCTGCCCAAGCTAGGGATGGGAAGGACATACAAGGTATTCCATGGGAAAGATTGAATATAACTAGGGACAAGTATCGATCAACAAGACTTGAACAGTACAAGAATTATGAGAACATCCCTTCATCTGGTCAAAGTGTAGATAAGGTTTGTTGCATATTTTTTTCCTACTCTGTGGATTAAATTTGTTCGTTTTAAAATTTAGTGATAGTAATTTATTTTAACATACTTAAATCTTTTAGGAGTGCAAGCAAGTGGAGAAGGGAGGGAACTATTATGAATTCTTCCTTAATACTAGATTGGTTAAGCCCACAATTCTTCATTTTCAGGTTTGCGGACTCCTTGATTTCGTTGTCTGATGATTTGTTGTGTCTTCCTTCTAATATTCCGTTGCTTTTTCAGATACCTTAATCCTGGTTTTTTATACGCTTAACAATTTTTTCCCCAATTTGGTAACTCTTTTGTTTCTCCCTGGTGTCTGATGGTCGGTGCAGCTTAGAAACTTGATTTGGGCTACTTCAAAACATGATGTCTACCTCATGTCTAATTATTCAATCATGCACTGGTCATCATTATCAAGCAATTTGTCGGAGGTTATCAATTTTGCAGGACATATAGCACCGAATGAGGTAATGTGTTTTACTTCTACATAGTTCCATTATAACTTCAAAATTTATAAGAATGTTATTGCGAAGTTTGCTTAGATGCCTTCTTATTGGTCCTTCCTCTCATTTTACTTACATAAGCCATGACACGTGTTTGCTAATATTAATTGCTTCTTAATATAGAAACATGCGGGGAGTTTGTTAGAAGGTTTTACTGGAACTCAAATTAGCACATTAGCAGTCAAGGATAATTTTCTTGTAGCGGGTGGCTTCCAAGGCGAGCTTACTTGCAAAGTGAGTATCGGCAACCCCCCTTTTTATATAGAGTTTACAATAATTTATAACTTCACTGTATTTATGTTGTAATTTTCTGTTGGACACATTTAATCTATAACAAACATATTCACAATCTTCTATTATTGCTTGTTAAAATGTATACGTGTTGAACATTCGGAATTTAAAAAGTTGTGCAAGGCTAGGCGTTTGTATTTCATTACTCTTAGAACCACATGTGGAATTTTTAAGAACAATAATTGTCATAATGGTTCAATGATTGTCATAACTAGTACGTAAATGTGAGAACTTGATAATCGAGGGGGCCAAGAGGGGTTAGGGAAGACCTAAGACTAATCGGAAGGAGGTAATAGTTAGAGATCTACGAGTCTTGGATATCGGTGCGGATTTGATTCATAATAGGCTTGAATGGAGACGTAAAATCCATGTTGTGGAAAGTATCTAAGGCTCGTGTTGACTGCTCTCTTTTACTTTTATTTTCTTATAAGAATTTTAATATATATTTGGAGAGGTTAAACGTTGGAGGATCCATACATCCAACCCCAACTTGTTTGGGACTAAGGCTTGTTGTTGTTGTTGTTGTTGTATTGTTTCTATTGATAATTCTACATTTAAAATCATACCAGATTTTTAAAGAAGAAACATTACCGTTAAGGATCAGGGGCTGATGTTGCCATTGTTTCCTCCTTGGTTTTTCGTTTCTTTAATTTTAGTTTTTATGGATGTCTCAATTCTTTGTTTCTTGCTCTCTTAGCTATGAGTAAGGAACTAATTTGAGAGGTGGTTTCAATCGTATGTTTGGTGCTTCAAGCACCTCCCGTTTCCCTTCTTTTTCTCTCTCTTCTTGAAAGGAAAAAAGAAGGGAAAAAAGGGTGTCTGAACATGTACACATGAACTTGTGGTATTGTTATTTTTTATTTCAAACTAATTTTATGAAAATACATTTTGTTTATTGTTACAGCGTTTGGATAAAAAAGGTATTAGCTTTTGTACCCGCACCACGCATGATGATAATGCCATCACCAATGCTATTGAGATATATGACAGCTTGAGGTAGAGTTATCGTTTCTTATTTTTCAAGTTTGATCAATTAGCTCAAGCGGATAAAGTTTGGTATGCAAAATATTTTGCAGGGGTGGAATCCATTTCATGGCATCCAACAATGATTGTGGCATAAGAGATTACGACATGGAGAGGTTTCAGCTTCTGAACCACTTTCGCTTCTGTTGGTCAGTCAATGTGAGACCTTCTCTCTTAATAAAACGAACAATATGCTAATCATTTTCTTAACACTCCCCTTTTGTTCTCTCTACATTATAAGTAAAACCATTGAGCTTTCAACCTTAATGAAAGACCAATCTGAATGTAGGGTCTGCTGATTTGAACCTCAAAGAACAATTTGATAATAGGGGCCGTTGACTAGGAAATTTGAGCCATTTTGGCTTCATGTTTCCCACAATGCTTGAAAAGTCAAAAGGGAAAAAAGAAAGTAAATAAGCCAATGTGCATCGCAAATCTGTTTGAAACCAGTTCAGTATTCCTAAATGAATTTGTATACAGTTTTGTTCATTTTGAAAATCGAGTCCAAATTGATTTCAATATGGTTTAACTTGAAAGAGTTAATAAATGAGATGGTTAGATGTGCCAGAGTCTTCTTTGCTTTGACACTTGTCAGCTGTCAATTATTGCTGCTAGTATTTTTTTGACTTCCAGCATCATCACTAAACTATTTTCCTGATGCAGCATACATCATTGAGTCCTGACCGGAGGCTACTAGTAGTTGTTGGGGATCACCAGGATGGATTGCTGGTTGATGCACGGAATGGAAAGGTACTAGCTTCTTGATTCCCACCCCCTGTATTACTTGACATCTTGGGATTGTTATGTTTATATTTCCCTAGCAAAGGAACTTATGCTGTTAATAAGGCACAGATACTGATATGATAATGTAGTTGTGTAGAATATCCTCGTTTATATTCTTAGTGAACAAAGTCGAAATACTGCCCTTGTTACTGTTCTCTAGTTGGGAGCAATACAGAGAACTAAGAAAGAGGCCAAGTAGAAATCTTCTCTGAAGAGAGAGAGTCTTGATTCACTATCAATTAAATAGGATTATTTCTGGCTTAGGCTATCAGTTAAATAGGTTGCTTTAAGCAAACTGTCGTCTGTCCAAAAAATAAGATAATGATGCCTAAAAAAAAAATCTGGAATAGATTGATAAGCGGTGATACTTTGGGAAATCCTAGCATTATAAGTCTTGTTTACACAATAGAATTATGAAAACTGTCAAACATTATTTTCTTTCTTATTCTGGAGCCCTATACCTAAAACACAATTTAGTGGTTATTAAAACAGGTTACCTACACGATATTAGAGAATTATTATGCCCACTAAAAAAGAAGGATGCAACTAAATTCTCATAAGCAGGCTTGAACAACTCAAAATGGCCTACAACTATGAACATAGAATTGATAAGCTCATATTTTTTAATTGATTAATTTAATGATGTACACTTTTCTTCTCTCTTAAACCTGTTTATTCCCCGATACATGCAGATCCTAAATTCTAGTTGTTTTACCTGCATTGGCAATTTTTATGCTAGTTTTCTTATCTCCATTTCTTTCTTAAATTTCAGTCTTCATAAATCTTTCTGCCCCCATGTGCAATTAATATTCTCAGAAATTGTTGCTGTATTTGCATTTGTTTCCCCTTGCTTAATGTTGTTTAAATTTTCCTAAATATTTCCATACAATTTCATTAGTTGATTTTCAAAATCCTTTATATGTGGTCTTCTATCTTTGATAGAAAAAACATGGAAAGAGATAGATCTTCTTGCAATTATCTTTCCTGAAAGTAATTTCATCAAAACCTTTTGATTACCTATCCTGTTTCTACCTAAGAATAAGATAACTTAAAATTTTCCCTCGCTTTACTTTCAATGAAAATATGAAGGGATGAACTGTGAGTTGGGAGTGAATGGAGAAAAGGAATGGAATAAATTGTTTCATTTTAATATTCTGACATCAAGTTCATTCAACACATTGAAATGTTTGTCCAAACATAGATTTAGTTGTATAAAATAAAGGTCCATCATACACTAATTACATAATCATCCTAAAACAAAATGAAGACATGATGCCATCATTGCACATACTTGTTTAAATTGAAGAGAAATGTCCAAATACTTGGGAAGAAAACTATGTTCAGAGCACTCATTCGGCGTGCGTTATAAAAGAATGCTAAAAATCTGCTCATAAAGAGTCCTTTGGGTTATTGTATTTTCGGCCATGAATTTTTCACTGGTAAAATTTGAACCAACCTGTTACAGGGAAAGCTGATTTAGAAGTAGGTTTGTTTTAGCATACTTCTTTCCTTGAGCCTATTATTTCTGCTACTTGGCAGCTTTTAGGATGGAGCTCTAACGTTTAAAATATCACATAATGTATTAATATGAATAATTATATTGTGGGTGTTAACTCCGTAATTGGAATAATTGAGTATTATAATGTAGACTTTATTATCCCAGCAGACAGATCTTGAAAGTCAATAATAGTGTATTATTTATAATAATACCTATACAATGTAGGCAATTATTGTTGTTGCCATTTGTATTAATTGCCTCTTTTAGATCCCTAACAGTTATTACTTTTTTATTTATACAAATGAATGCAAAAGACATAAATAAGGTGCTTGATAGTTGATGTGTGCATATATGTATAGATATAATTACATGCACACTCACAAAATACGTGGTATGATACTGATATTTGTGATATGGATAATGTTTGATGTTTTTGCAGACAGTAGGCACAGTTAAAGGTCATCTAGATTATTCTTTTGCATCTGCATGGCATCCTGACGGGCGAGTCTTTGCCACGGGTAATCAGGACAAAACTTGCCGGGTGTGGGATATAAGAAACTTGTCATCGTCGATTTCAGTTCTCAAGGGAAATTTGGGCGCTGTTCGATCTATTCGCTTCTCATCGGATGGCCAGTTCATGGTGGTGGCTGAACCTGCAGATTTTGTGCACGTATACAGTACGAGAACGGACTATAAGAGACGGCAAGAGATTGATTTCTTTGGTGAGATTTCAGGAGTGGCTCTAAGTCCAGATGATGAATCCTTATACATTGGAATCTGGGATCGGACTTATGCAAGCTTGCTTCAATATAACAGAAGGCATACATATGGATATCTGGATTCATATTTGTGATTTATTTTAGCGAAAGGATTTGCATTAGGAGAATGCCGCTCCTTATTTTGCTCCTCTTATGTACCATCTTCAGGTGTAGCAATTAGTTAAGTTAAAGAAGACAATGAGAGAATAATTTCTATGTAAGGAACTTAGATTGCGGACAAGGAGGTAGCCCAATGGTAGGTGCTCCTTTACCAAGCATCGGCGCTTGGGTTTGATCTACATCTTCCCCCTCCCCTGTTGTTGTAGAGTATCTCTAGTTAAAAAAAAAAAAAAGGATCTTAGATTGTGTATACAGCTGATATTTCCATCTTTTTACATAAAATGAAAACCAGTCGAATTCAGTAGAAGCTTGAATATCAACAAAGAGAATAGATGATGTCATTGTGCCTCTATCCTAGAATAATTATTTGTGGCGTATGCCTTTGTCCCGCCGAAAACTTAGTTGTCTTCATATGCAAATCAAATATAACATTAGTTTATAGCAAATAAGCTTAATAATTAGACAAATAAGGTCCAATTGCAATTACTTAATTGGGTGTTTAACCAATTTTATATGTATGCCGGTTGATTTTTCTGACATTTTTCTTTTAATTAATTTTTAAATTTAAATTGATCCGTTTGTTGTTTTGTAGTGCATGACTATTGTTCTACATTATAGAAGAATCCTCTTGCCAAACTTAGTAAGATTTTTGCTAAGGGGAACCGCCGGTATATTTTGGCCGGCGGGAGGTCATTTCCTATTATTTTCCATCTATAGTATTCGAAATTTTGCTTCTCCAATTCATTTACGTCTATGTTTTAGACGCGTTTTCAAGTTTTAAGAAAAATTTTTAAATTTGAGAAGATTTTATTTTTCGGCTAGGATCTAGATTTGTTTTCTTTTATTTATAATTAGGGAAAAAATTTAATAAATTTCACTTTCTTAATTTCATTTTAAGAAAATGTCCATTTCTTTTTCGAATTTAAAATGTTAATAAATTTTAAATAATAGTAAAATATTATTTGTTATCTCATTAAATACTTATATTTACTAATATGACACAAGTAAATATACATATTTACTATTCATGATATTAGTAAATATATAGTATTTATCTTTTATACATAATTTAATATACATATTTATCTAGCTAATAGCTAAAATATGACGTTTATTTGATAACCCAAAAAAAAAAAATTGACATCTATTAAAAGATATATTATCTAAGTCTTGATTAATGACATGGCGCAACATAAAAAACACAATTGCTTATGTGGTAACATTACAAGAATTAGAAAATGTTTTAGTTTTTTTTTTGTTATTTTTTATTTTTTAAAAATATTATGTGAGACATTAATTAATAATTAATTATTATTATTTTTTAAATATTAATTAATAATACAATAAAAAATATTATAATTATTTTTATTTATTTTTTCTAATGATCACATTTAGAATTTCAAAAGTTATATCTAAATATAAATCTGGAATCACCAATATATGACATATATATCATATCGAGTATAATACTCAATACAATTTCTAAAATAAAGAAAAGAATTTTAAAAAAAACAAAACTACTAAATAGTAATTTGCTTTTGTTATTATTGCTTGTTGGTATATAATTATATTTACGTATAAAATGTTGTATAAAAATGATAAATAATTATATAAGCACACACAACTTTGAATTCAAAATATTAAAAAAGTTAAAAACATACATAATAGTAATTCAAAATAATATAAAAACTGCGCATCACGCTGGCATACGACTAGTTTACTTAGTATTTAAAAAAACATGACAAAATTTAATGGAATCTATGCTTAACGTTTCAATTTTTTGTTTTTACAAATTTTCTCTATTTTTCTTTTTTTAAAATTAAGCATAATATTTAATTTTTAAAACTAAAAGATAATATTTAATTTTTTTATATATACTTTGTTCAATAAAAGCTAGAATCCCAAAACAAAATTAAATTTTATTGCTAGAATTCCAATTCAAAAAGTGGTACCCGAGGCCTATTTGGGCTTGATCCATAAAACACCATCTTAGCAAAAAAATAGGCCCAGTCCATATGGCCATTCGCACGTTAGGAGATAGTGTCTCGGTCTAGAGCTCCTTGGAGCCCCACCATCTGGAGGAGGCTCTTTGCTCGTGCTCAGTCCAAAATGGCGTACGCTTTGGATAACTTCAAGTCCCAGGTTTCTCGAGACGAGGTCACGATCTTCATCTGAATATAGCCTAGAATTAAGGGAATTCAGTTATATGTTCAATTAAGGGAATTTTGTTGCTGTAGGAATTTCAAATGTACCAGAAAGTTGGGTTATTGAAGAAAAGGAACATACATAGACAAGTTATGGTAATTGTGATTACAAATGTTTGACTGATTTATAATCATTGATTTCATAGTCATAGTCTTTGTTCTTTTCAAATAAAGATTGCTTAGTCACTCCCAAATCAGATCTTGGTATATAATTTTTTTAGGGACAATGATACTTTTGGTTGCTGAACTTTGCAACCTTTTCTGGTTTGCTGCTCAACTTTTTTTTCCGTTCATTTCAGTTGATGAACAAATTTAAAATAATGGGGGTGTTTGTTTTAGCTGATTGACCCAGCTGGTAGCTGATTTAGATCAATCAGATGGAAGATTGATGTTTGGTTAAATAATTTTTTAGCTGCTGATAGCTGATAAAATACTCAAACCGCAGCTGATATAAAAAGATCTTTGTTATAGCTTTTCAAAAACAGCTGGAATAAATTTTTGTATGAGACAAAATTAACCTCACTTTTATAAATACTCTTACGTTTAAAATATTACTTTTTCATCCGAAAACAAATATATGCTTACAAAAACGGAAGACGAAAAAGAACTATGCAGATACAAAAGCGAAGAACATTGATCGTCAATTGATGGGTAATGTACAATAAACTCATATTTTTATTATATCTCCACTATTGATTGTGTATTAAATTGTTTATTGCAGATGTTAATATTTTTAATTTAAGACTTGATTTTTTAGAGATTGATTATCCAATTGATTTACGAATAATCTTAATATTGTGCCATTTGATTCATTTAGCAACATGAATGATACCCAATCGGAGGAAATGCAGTCAGAAAATGGAGTAGTTCATATGACTGTTGTTTCTAATTTTATATTTTTTAGGCATACGAAAATAAATTAAATTTTTATTGACGAGTATTTTTAAATCATTTAATTTTTATTCCCGCAAATATTGTAATTGATAATTAATTTGAATTTAGTACATACCATTATCGGTCATTTTATATAATAACCCCAACTACTACTTATAAATTTACTAAATACCTAGTCTTATTAGCTATTAGCTATCCGCAACAGCTAATAGCTATCAGCAACAACTATCAGCTGTTGAAAATAGTTAAACCAAACATGCCCTCACTTAAATTGCTACACAGCGGAGCTTCGGTGGACTGCTACGTGGTGGCGGAGCTCTGGTGGCCATACCACATAGGCGTCTCCATGTAGGCAAATTGACTGACTGTACAAATAGTTTTCATTTTTTTTCACTTTTAAAAAATAAAAAATGAAAACTATTTTTCCACCGTAGTTGCTGCCGAACGATAATAGTGTGCATTGGTTGTGGATGGCGTTACAGCTAGTGCTCAGCGGCAATGGCGATGAACCCATCAAAGACAGCATTAGGGTTGAGCATTCGGTCAAAACGGATAATTTTAATGAAAGTTTTGACTGAGTTACAAAATCTAAAATTTTCTTTGCATCTACTCGAACTACCCAAAATTGTCGTTTACTTGATTAACCAATTTAATTGAATTATAAAATGATTTTCGAGTTAACCGAACTACCCATTTTATAAAAGTTTTGGCCGAATTTTAATATATTAAATATTGCATTTAGCTGAATTTGGCCGAATTAACAGAACTATTTTCAACCTTTGAAAGTTCATTTTAAAACTCAAATTGATCCAAATAGTTTAGATAAACCAAAGTAATTCATCATTTATACATATAATTTACAAATACAAATTAACAAAAAGACTAATAAAAATACATGACCCAAAATAATTCATCATTTCATTATTAATCAAAGCTTTAATATTAGTATGTGGTTAATTCGGTCAATTTGGCTGAATCAAAGGTCTAATATAAAAGTCTTGGCCGAATTTTAATACACTAAATATTACATTCAGCCGAATTTTGCCAAATTAGCCGAACTATTTTCAACCTTTGAAAATTCATTTTAAAACTCAAATTGATCTAAATAGTTTAGATAAGCTAAAGTAATTCATTATTTATACATATAATTTACAAGTACAAATTAATTAAAAGACTAATAGAAATACATGAGCCAAAGTAATTCATCATTTCATTTTTATTCCAAGCTTTAATATTAGTATTC